>JZKD02S1621760.1:0-28337 GCA_000966675.3 Picea glauca | reverse complement strand
AGTCTTGTAATTCCACCTTCCCATGCAAGGGCCAATTAGCTGGAGGTCTGAGATCTTCTATGACTACTGGTGCCTTACTACCAATGTGCATGTACTATTTGATGCGCTCTACAGACACAATGTAGTTAGCTAGTGTATGTTGGTTTTGAATACCGAAAACCCATGATATGTTCAATGAGAGACCATAAGATACAGCTATCCGACTAAAACCTACACCGGTTGAAATTGTTAGGCATGATCATCTTATACATATAAACACAAATAACAACAAAAATCTCCCACAATCGACTTTTAGTTTTATTGTGCATACCAGGATTGACAGTACCCTTTGGCAGTAGAACCATAGCAAGAGCAGAGGAGCAAAGAACAATGGCACTCAACACCTCCAGATGTTAAAACAACCACTCATTTGCTGAGAAACTGTGGAAAGGGGGCTTGAATTTAAATCAAGAAGGTCGAAGTTTTTCTTCAAAGACTAATCCTCCGCCATGAAAGCCCTAATGGTCATTGCTCCTATGGACCCGCAAAAATTATTTGCGAACAGGTGATTTCGTTGTACCATTCAGTCTCACCAATTCGTTAGCAAAAGTAAAACAATGTTTCTTATTAAATTGAACAAACCAAAAATCAGTTATACTCCATAGTCAAGTAAGGAGTCTTTTCAAGATACTTGGCGGTTTATGAAGCTGAAAAGTCAAATAAATCATTGAAATGGCTGCAAACAAAACTTGTCATGTTACAACAACTACAACTTCGAGATTGTTGTAAATATTCAAGATAGATGACATGTTGAAGACAAAGCTACATCCTCATCTTAGATTGCATAATTTATGATTCTCACATCCTCATCTTGAATGCATAACCTATGTTTTTCAGAAATAATTTGAGAATTAAATTTTCATAACATCAATGAGAGAGTGTAAACGACTCCTCATCTATTCCATATAAATGATAAAAAATAGTCTTATCCACTCCATACAAACGATAAAAGTCTAATGTAAGGTGGGCAAAGATATTGCATCATACTTTATTTCAAATCTCAACAGCGATCAATCTTTCAAGAGACATTTAAACAATTTTAGTTCAAATTAGTGAACCATTTTCAAACATGAAAACAAAACAAGTAGTTCATGAAAATATAGTTTGAGTGGGCCTAATGGTTAAGAATATGTATTTCCTCTTAAGAGGTCATAAGTTCAAATCCATATGGGAGAGGGGGTAGGGTATGTATACTTCTATAGACCTTACAAGATCAAATCCAGAGGGGGTGGGTAGGGTATGTATACCTTTATAGACCTTACAAGATCTAAGGAGTAGGGTATGTATAATTCTGTAGACCTTACCAATCAAATTGTTGAACAAAAAATGATCGAAATACACTAAAAAAACATGGTTCAAAATACTTTTTGATCTAAGAAAATCAAGGGTCCACTAACAGATGAGCTAATTGTAAACAAACGGCCTCCTAGTTTTTTGATCGTAGTATTTTTATCGCTATTACAATGAGATGTTATCTAACAAGAGAATACATCAATTGAACAACCATGTCAAACTAATGGTACAATTAGCCCATCATGTAAGGGTTAAAGCATCGACCAAAGATCTCATGTTTTGGGCAGAGAGATCGAAAGGTTATTCATTTCGTGCTTGTTGCATGAAGAAGAGAATTTGATGCGTGGGACCAATACTCTATCACAAGCCTCCCAAATAACGATCCTTCCCTCTCCATCAGCTTCAATGGATGATCACTCTCCACCATCTCACCTGCATGAATTCAAATAAAACCATTCAAACTACGTACAAATGAATAGATTTACTTTCACTACCGTCCATTTCCTTGAGTACAACAAATTCAGATGAAACCAGTCCATGCATAAAGCACAGAGATAAGATACAATGATAGGGCCTTACCATCACTGATGGCAACAACCATGTCACTGTCCATAACAGTAGGTATCCTGTGTGCAACAGTAATTACAGTGCAATCTGCAAATTCCTTTCTAATTATTGTCTGGAGAATGGCATCTGTAGTATTGTCTATTGATGCTGTTGCTTCATCCAGAACAAGGATTCGACTTTTCCTTAGCAATGCACGTCCCAAACAAAATAATTGTCTTTGCCCAACACTCCAATTCTCTCCACCATCCCCCACTGCATTTTATTGATCTTTTAGAGCCATGGAAAACTTCCAAATCTAAAAGCCAAATTCTTGGTCCCATGTCAAAGAATTCTATGGCATTTATAAATATATATTTATTACAAAATTTACCTGGTGCATCTAGGCCATCCACCTTCCCTCTTACAATGTCTCCAAGTTGACACTTGTTCAGAACCTTAATCAAAACAGAAAATAAATTCATAATGTTATTTACTATTTTCATTCTACATATGGTAAACTCAATGAGTCATTTTCTTGAATAACATAAATACATACTTCCCAAATTGTCAAATCTGATTGCTCAGATAATGGATCTAGGTTGAAGCGAACAGTTCCACGAAAAAGAGTTGGCTCCTGAGGAATAATCCCAAGGCGTGACCGCAAATCATGAAGCCCAATAGAGGTAATATCCAAACCATCTATAAGGATTCTACCCCCTGCAGGTTCAACTAATCGAAAAATGGCACTAATGAGAGTGGTCTTCCCACTTCCTGTTCGGCCAACAATGCCAATCTTTTTCCCTCCTTCAAATGTACATGTAATGCCCCGTAAAACAAGGGGACTGTTGGATCTGTATCTAATCTGCACATATATCAAATATATTTGACCGCAAACATCATTAACCATTCAGAAATAAAATAATGTGAACACAGTCATCTTGTTAGAAAGCACAACTCAAGTACCTTCAAGTCTTGTAATTCCACCTTCCCATGCAAGGGCCAATTATCTGGTGGTCTGAGATCTTCTATAACTGCTGGTGCCTCACTTGGAATGTGCATGTACTGTTTGATGCGTTCTACAGAAACAATGTAGTTTGCAAGTGTACATTGGATTTGAATACTGGAAACCAACGATATGTTCAATGATAGACCATAAGATAGGGCCATCCCAACAAAACCTGCACCGGTTCAAATTGTTAGGCACGATTATCTTATACATAAAAGCATCCAGTAACAGCAGGAATCTCCCACAGTTGACTTTTAGTTTTCACAGTTCATACCAGGGTTGAAGCTGCCCTTTGGGAGTAGAACCATAGTAAGAGCAGAGGAGCAAAGAACAGTTGCAATTAACATCTCCAGACGCTGAATCAACCATTCATTCGCTGAGAAACTATGGAAAAAGGGGCTCAAATTTTTGTCAATAAGGTCGAAGTTCTTCTTCAAAAACTGATCCTCAACTCTGAAAGCCCGAATGGTCATTGTTCCTGATATGGACTCACCAAAATGATTTGCAATAGGTGATTTCGTTGTACCGTTCAGTCTCATCAGTTCTTTAGCAGAAGAAAAATAGTATTTCTGATAAAATTCAACAAACAAAAAATCTGTTGTAACTTCTCTCATAGTATTCGCAGTCAAGTAGAGAGTCTTCTCAAGAAACTTGGGTGAAGTAGCAGTTTACCTGGAGTTGAAAGGTCAAATAAATCGTTGGAATGGCGGCAAACAAAACTTGCCATGTTACAACAGCCACAACTCCAAGACTGCTGTAAGCATTCATGGTAGATATCATGCAGACGACAAAGCTGAAAGGAATGTCTACATCAAGAATGCTGAAATCTGAAGAAACCTGGAAAAGGAGGTGGAGAAGATAAATGGTAGTAGTTTACTACCCTCCTGTATATCAAATTTTACTTTTTGTAAAGGATCGAAAATAAAAGAAGCCTATGGTTATTAGGTAAAATACTTACTCTGCTCAGAACTCTTCCCAACGGAGTTGCATCAAAGAATCCCATTGGTGCTTGGAATAAAGAAGTCAGAAGCTCAGAAAAGAAGGACTTTGATGCCTTAAGCCCCAAAATAACGGCCAAGAGGGACCGAAGGAATAAGAAAAATATAGACGTGAACCCAATGGCCGAGTACACTATTATTAACCTTAATACACTGACTTGAGGACTTTGCACCATAGCAGCCATCCAAGTGTTTCCTGAAATCTGCCCAATCAGAAATATAAGATGACTAAGACCAGCACAAGAACAATATAAGAAACCTTTATTCTGTTTCAAATAGTCAATATATGGCTTCAGACCAGTGTCCCCAACTTCCTTCTCTTCCCTTTTAACTAGCTGATCCCCATTAGAAGCTCTATTTGAAATCAGTTGTTCTTTCTGTAACTTGCTCCTTTTAATTTCTATCTCTTCATTGATAGCTTCATCTTTTGTAGATGGCATTGTCGCTACCGATTCGTCGGAACCAACAGTGTTCTTATGTGCATTCACAAGCTCCCGAAATGCCTCACTTGAGACTAACAATTCCTGATATTGCCCTGCTTGATGAATCTCCCCATTCAGTATCAACTGCAAAAGGGAGAAACTTCGGTGTAGAAATTCAAAAATAATTGCCAAAACTATGAGCATTAATAATATGTCAAAGTTACAGGAATTATAATTATGTGCCATCCATTTAGAAAACTTTGTCAAAAAGTTGTATACAGAAAATAAACAGCTTCCACATGACTCGGACAACTGCTTACTAACCAGAATAGCATCAAATGCCGGGAGAAAATCAACTTGGTGTGTTACAAGGATTACTGTCTTTTTTGACAGTGCTCCCATTACGTATTCCTGCACATCAAAATCTATGATTAATAGGATATTAGGAAACTAAGAAAAACGAAAATCATTGCTATAGAAAGGTGCAACATGCAAAATTAGTACTAACTACATAATAACTTCAAAACCTTTATATTGAAAGGAAATCACCATATTAACCTTAAACAAGCTAGTAGCAGTATGAGCATCAACAGCACTGAAAGGATCATCCAAAAGATAAATATCAGAATCTTGATATAAAGCACGGGCAAGCTGTATCCGTTGTTTCTGGCCACCACTGAGATTGACACCTCTTTCTCCTATTTCAGTCCGATCACCAAAGGGAAGATTCTGGAGATCTTTATCCAGCGAAGACTTTAGGATAACTTCCTGATATTTCTGCTTGTCCATGGGACGCCCGAATAATATGTTACTTCGCACTGTTCCAGTTTGAATCCATGCAGTCTGAGAAACATATGCGACGGTGCCACAGACTTGCAACTGCAGAAGCAGGGTTGAGAACAATGAGAAGGAGAATCCATCCATTTAAATTGTTGACTATGTTAGTTTAAGGGGGTAAAAAATCCATACTCACACTGCCCCTCAACTTTGGTACTTCTCCAAGTATTGCAGCTAAAAGAGTTGATTTTCCGGATCCAACTTCTCCACAAATTGCCAATTTTTGGCCATGTTTAACCTCCATATTTATGTTTCTCAATGTGGGCTTTGATAAACTGGAATCCCAACTTAATGTTGCAGAATTGATAAGAAGAGAGTGGTCAGAGTGCTGAAGAAATACCCGCTCAACCGCCCGATCCTGTAATTCAGCAGCCTCAAGAAAGTTGATGATACGACTTAATGAGACCTTGGCTTGAATGAGAACAGCAATTACATCTGGAATTACTCGAATTGGTTCTTGAACGAGGCGTAAAGTTGCTATGAACGTGAAAACGTTGCTTGGAGTAAGAGGAATTTTAAGAAAATAGCAGGTTACAAACGTTGCACTTGAAACCAAAACGGGAGATGACCAAAACAACAACGAATTGTAGGCTTTTCGAAACTGAACCGCAGATAGCCATTTGAACTCTGCCTTGCGCAGCTTCTCAATACTTTCTTTGAAACGTTCCTCCCATGCATGCAATTTCAGTACTTTCATATGCACCAGAGATTCTCTGGTAGCCCTTAACCGCTGATCCTGGGCTGACATGAGTTCAGTTTGAAACTTCAGCTGTAACTTTGCCAATGGAGAGTTACAAAGCATGGTAATGATGATAACTGCCAAGGTTGAAAGTGTGGCCCATCCAATTGCATGGACGAGGATGCCTAAAGCAAATATGAGCTGGAGTACTGTTGTCCAAGTCTGATGAAACCAGAAGGGAAATTCCCCAATACGGTAAGCATCTACCGCCACATAATTCGTGATTTCTCCTGCTGTATGCACATGTTTAGCTTCATTGGACAACTTTAGCTGTTTCTGATAGATTGCTGCAATGAGTGAAGAGCGCATTTGCAGACCAATCCGTCTACTGCCAAAACACCATTGCCTTTGAGATAAGGACTCTATTGCCTTGGCAATAAAGAGCGTTCCTACCAAAACAAAACCTTCATATTTGAATGATGGTCTACCTTCTGAAAATCCAATAAAGGCATTCAGAACAAGTGGTCCAGAAGACAGAGTAAGTATTTTGAGAAAAGCATAGAACCCAGTCCTTGCCAGATTTTTCCAGTGACAGCAAACCAAAGCCCAGAAAACTGATGGAGTGGCAGATGGGTTTTTCTGTTTTTGTCTAAACAGTTCATCTGTAAATGTTGTATAATTATTCTTTGCTTGATCGTCTCCACACACACAAGGCAAATCATCTTCTTCTAGAGGCCTCTTCTTTCCTTTGGACAAAAGAGAATTCAACCACCAAAATGTCATCCTGCTGAAGAATCCTGCCTTGGCAAAAGGAGTCACATTGGAGTTTAACTTCAACAGCATCTGATCTTCCTCAGAAAACCTCTGGCTGGAATTAAGAAACCCATAATTTCGGTAATCCCCACTTAGAAAGGCTTCTGACAGAAGACCACCCTCTGAATTCTTTAAATCCTCTTTCGCAGCACAAATGAGCACCAAACAACATGCTGGCCATGAAACAAGGGAGAGAATAGTCTCATAGGGAAGTTCTCTATCATTGATGAAATTCAGTCCAGCTGAAACACAATCCACTGTTCCAAGCAAAAATGACACGATCCACCAAACACGCACAAATGTCGTCACAGATCGTGTTAACCCACTTGTTACTGTTAATCCGAGGGTAAACCATGCTAATCCTTGCACTAAAAGTACAAGCCATTCATGCAAGAGAGTTAAATGAGACCAAATCCCCAATCCCAAATTAATCGCACCCAAAATGATATTTATCACTGCGACACATATGCGAAATGGCTTTTGAAGTTTCACATTTCTCAGTATGCTCGTCCGCCTTACCCAATTGATGAGAATAATGGACCAGAATGTCAGCAAGAAGACTAAATGTATGATTGTGATCAGAGCATGTTTGCTGCACGAGGACAAATGGAAGGTGTGTAGTAATTCAGAGCTGACAGATAGGGGTAAACCGCCGCTCTCTTCACAGTTTTGAGCAGGGGACGATGAATTTGGGTGGCCACAAAAATTGCTCCAGAGCTCTGGGGTTGATAAATCAATTCAATGAAGGGCAATTAATCAACAAATTTTAGAAGTTCTTGACAAATTTCAACTATCAAAACAATCTTAGAAACATATAAATATCAGATTATAAATATGCCATAATACGAGGGCCATGCCACCCGTTTTGTTGTAAAATCCTTGTGTTTTTTTGCACAATAAAACTGACGATAATTGTTAAATGAATAATATAAACAAAGTAATGAGCTTACCTTTAAATATCGCCATCCTTGTTCTGTAAACCAGGGACTACTAATGAATATATTTGATTGATTTAGATTTAGAAAAGGCTGGCTTGGGAGGTCTACACTGGCTGCTTACGAATTATTGATGATTTCGGCTTATCATATTCTCCTCTCAAAAGCTCTTAAAAGAAGTACACCGTTAACTGCAGAGATTGGTAAGCTCTTTCCTATGTTCAGTGCATGAACATCCTACTTCTGCAGTATTCTGTATGCTCCCTGTGTTTCCTCATCGGATATTCAAGGCAATTAAATCATTGGGGAAAACTCAATCAGCCAAAGGAATTGAACTTAGCCGAATCAGACTAGAAACCATACTCTCTTACACAGTATTCAAGTCAGGTCACAACCGCTTTCTCCAAGCTCTATACTGATCACTTTCATGAAGGCAATCACACGATTTTATACAAGAAAAACTGCACTGATCCAATACAATGTTATGAAGCCCGGTTAGGCATAAATAGAAACTCCAATCCCATTAAACATCTTTGACAACACAACCTTTTAAACCCATAGTAAGTGACATAGGAGCCACAAAAAAAGAAGACCCATGTATCCCAAATCAAGCTAAACTGTCACAAATTTCTCCTGAGACCATCTACAATTCTGTCAATAAGTTGAGGCTAAACCCCAAACCCAAATTTGTAAATTATCGAAAAAACTGCACCGATCCAATACAGTGTTATGAAGCCCAGCAAGGTATAAACAGAAATTCCATTCCCAATAAACATCTTTAACAACGCAACCTTCTAAACCCATAGTAAGTGACATAGGTGCCACACAAAAGAAGACCCATCTATCCCAAATCAAGCAAAACTATCACAAATTTCCCCTGAGACCATCTGCAATTCTGTCTACAACTTGGGTTGAACCCAAATCTCAAATTTTTAAATGATCAAGGGAAGCAATCACGCCAGACACTGAAATCAGGTGACTTGCATGAATTGCAGGGATTAATAATTAATTTTACTGATTCAAAACTTCTTATTCTGCGCTACCAATCTCTAAAACCAAAAATTCCCCGGGCAGCAGGTCAGAATCCCATTTAAAACAGAGCTGCCCATGAATTTTCCGGTGAACTAACCACTTCTAGTTATGGGACCTTTCTTGTGCTGATTCTATGGCAGGAGTAGATTAAGTTGACTGGCATGCTCCCAAGCAGGCCTGGAATTTGAAGTCCCACACGACGCATTTTCACTTTCAAAACGTTTTAGAGGTTACTTCAAATGCAAAACGTTAAAAATGACCTTCAGTGAAAATTAAAAACCAATCGACGTCAAATTTATATATTAATATAAAAGAGATGAAGGTAGCGAATAAAAAATGAAACAAAGTTTGCAGTATTATACATAAAGCAGTTATGTTTTTTAATTTTCTCATCCAACTGTTACATTGCAATATTTTTTATCTTTAGTTTCCGTATTTGCAAAGGACATGTTTTGAATCAGACACCAGTTGACAAGATCCACAAATGCAGAAGAATCAATGTTTTATTATTCTATTAAGCTAATGAAATTTCTATTTGCAAGGGGCAGGTTTTGAATGAGGTAAAAGCTCACAAGATTTTGAATTAGAAGGGTAGAGCGATGTATACTTCAGACATCTAATTTCCAAATATGATGGATTATGGAATGCCCCTAACATGATTCAACCCATTTCGGTGTATACTACAGGCATCTAATTTCCAAATATGAAATTTAAATGTGTAAATCCCGCTCTCTTTTTTGTTATGTGGTTTGAAAGTTCAAGAAAAAAAAGTTTAAATGTGTAAATCCCGCTCTCATTTTTGTTACGTTGTTCGAAATTTCAAAGAAAAAAAAGGTTTAGTGTCGGCATTGCACAGAGGTTACGGCATGCTACAAAGTTGAAGTGAGATTTCTGACGGTGGAAACCACCCTGATGATAGTCAGTTCCAGTTCCATCAAGGGTTGAGATTCAAAAGGCCACAATAAGAAGCAGCAACAGAAATGAACATTCAAGGGAGAGCTCGTCATCATGTAAATACAAAGAGCGCCAGCGCCTGCGCCTCTGCATGTACATTTGCATTTGACAGAAAAATGCCTGCAATTGCAATAACCTTAAAATTAAGAGCAATTACAATACACTTGATCTTATCCTCTTATTAGGAGTTGGGCTTCCACCGATTGAGACCAAGGCTATGTTAATAAACACAAAGAATGAGAGACATCTTATCATTCCTTCAAACATAAGTAAAAGTCACTCAAGGCTTAAAAGAGGTGGTACTACAAACACATATTCTGAATAAAACCATTTGGAGATAGTGGAGGAGGATACCCTTCAAGATTTATCAATATTGTTAAAAACATCATCATAGTTAAGTTTAAAAAGAAAATGCAAAGCCATAAAAAGACTAAAAAAAGACTAAAAGAGAAAGTTGAATAACTACAAAGAAGTCATTCACCTTGAGTTAGAAGATCAAAATTATATTTTAATTGTTGCGAGCTCGAGAAAGAAAATAAATTTCATAAAAATGCATATATGACTATAGGATAGCTTAGGGTATATCACATCTTAAATAAGGGAATTTTTCATAAACTTGATCTTCTCCCTACATAGTGTAGTTTTGACACATGCACTAGCTCTTTCGTGCTCACCTTTTCCATGCCCAGTCTCAAATTAGTTTTAAATATGTGACACATTGCATTTTTTGTGGAACAAACTCAACCATTGAAATACATGAGCATTTTTGAACTAGCTCGTACAACCATGTGACCAAATCCAGTGTTGTCCCATCTATATATCTCTCTTGGTTGGCGCGTAGTGGGTAGACCCTAGGTTCAAAGATAATATACCTGGCAAACCCAAGTGTCTCTACGCTACAATCTACAATTGGTTCTGCCCCTCCCCATCTTGTCAAGTATTTTGTCACGGTAATTATGTACTTGGCTCCTGATCTCCTCACTGGTGGATTAATTGGTCCAATAAAATCTACTGCCCATTTTTCAAATTCTTGCAAGGTGACTTGCGGATTCAAAGGCATCTCATCCCCTCACGACAACCTCCCTACTCTCTGAAAAACATCGCAGCTTTGACAATATTCCTTAGCGTACTTATGGAGGGTGGGCCACCATAGCCATGCATGCAAGATCTTTTGAGCTATTTCCTTTCCTGTGTAATGACCTCCTGCAATTCCATCATGCGCCTCTGCTAGGATCATTAGTATTTCATTTTCTAATACACATCGTTGTAGTATCCCATATGCGCCTAACTTATACAAATTTCCTGCGATCAACTGATAATCTGTTGTTTTAACCACTAATTGCTTCTTTTTTTCTATTTTCATGTCGGATGGAGCCACTCATGTATTTAGAAATTGGACAATCTCGGTAAAATATTCGTTTACCATCTAAACTAAAAATAATTGCATGTTTGGTAAACTATCGTCTAGGTTCCCTACATCTTCCCTTGTCAATATTCATGACATATGGTCTGGTTCTGCATTCAATTTTGCTAGCTTCACAGTGACTTTGAAGTCATACTCCTGGAACGACAATAACAATCTGCAGATCCTCCACCCCCCAACACTGGCTTGTTCACTAGGTATCTTAGTGCAGATTGGTATGTATACATATTGAAATGGGACCCCAACAAGTAGTGTCTGAACTTCTACAGGCATAAACCATTTCTAGGCCTTCTCTTTATGTTGTTGTGTAATTCTTCTCAACAGTCGAGAACTTCCTGCTAGTAAAGGCAATTAGATGGTCTAACTCTCCCTCTCCTAGTTGNACACGATCCACCAAACACGCACAAATGTCGTCACAGATCGTGTTAACCCACTTGTTACTGTTAATCCGAGGGTAAACCATGCTAATCCTTGCACTAAAAGTACAAGCCATTCATGCAAGAGAGTTAAATGAGACCAAATCCCCAATCCCAAATTAATCGCACCCAAAATGATATTTATCACTGCGACACATATGCGAAATGGCTTTTGAAGTTTCACATTTCTCAGTATGCTCGTCCGCCTTACCCAATTGATGAGAATAATGGACCAGAATGTCAGCAAGAAGACTAAATGTATGATTGTGATCAGAGCATGTTTGCTGCACGAGGACAAATGGAAGGTGTGTAGTAATTCAGAGCTGACAGATAGGGGTAAACCGCCGCTCTCTTCACAGTTTTGAGCAGGGGACGATGAATTTGGGTGGCCACAAAAATTGCTCCAGAGCTCTGGGGTTGATAAATCAATTCAATGAAGGGCAATTAATCAACAAATTTTAGAAGTTCTTGACAAATTTCAACTATCAAAACAATCTTAGAAACATATAAATATCAGATTATAAATATGCCATAATACGAGGGCCATGCCACCCGTTTTGTTGTAAAATCCTTGTGTTTTTTTGCACAATAAAACTGACGATAATTGTTAAATGAATAATATAAACAAAGTAATGAGCTTACCTTTAAATATCGCCATCCTTGTTCTGTAAACCAGGGACTACTAATGAATATATTTGATTGATTTAGATTTAGAAAAGGCTGGCTTGGGAGGTCTACACTGGCTGCTTACGAATTATTGATGATTTCGGCTTATCATATTCTCCTCTCAAAAGCTCTTAAAAGAAGTACACCGTTAACTGCAGAGATTGGTAAGCTCTTTCCTATGTTCAGTGCATGAACATCCTACTTCTGCAGTATTCTGTATGCTCCCTGTGTTTCCTCATCGGATATTCAAGGCAATTAAATCATTGGGGAAAACTCAATCAGCCAAAGGAATTGAACTTAGCCGAATCAGACTAGAAACCATACTCTCTTACACAGTATTCAAGTCAGGTCACAACCGCTTTCTCCAAGCTCTATACTGATCACTTTCATGAAGGCAATCACACGATTTTATACAAGAAAAACTGCACTGATCCAATACAATGTTATGAAGCCCGGTTAGGCATAAATAGAAACTCCAATCCCATTAAACATCTTTGACAACACAACCTTTTAAACCCATAGTAAGTGACATAGGAGCCACAAAAAAAGAAGACCCATGTATCCCAAATCAAGCTAAACTGTCACAAATTTCTCCTGAGACCATCTACAATTCTGTCAATAAGTTGAGGCTAAACCCCAAACCCAAATTTGTAAATTATCGAAAAAACTGCACCGATCCAATACAGTGTTATGAAGCCCAGCAAGGTATAAACAGAAATTCCATTCCCAATAAACATCTTTAACAACGCAACCTTCTAAACCCATAGTAAGTGACATAGGTGCCACACAAAAGAAGACCCATCTATCCCAAATCAAGCAAAACTATCACAAATTTCCCCTGAGACCATCTGCAATTCTGTCTACAACTTGGGTTGAACCCAAATCTCAAATTTTTAAATGATCAAGGGAAGCAATCACGCCAGACACTGAAATCAGGTGACTTGCATGAATTGCAGGGATTAATAATTAATTTTACTGATTCAAAACTTCTTATTCTGCGCTACCAATCTCTAAAACCAAAAATTCCCCGGGCAGCAGGTCAGAATCCCATTTAAAACAGAGCTGCCCATGAATTTTCCGGTGAACTAACCACTTCTAGTTATGGGACCTTTCTTGTGCTGATTCTATGGCAGGAGTAGATTAAGTTGACTGGCATGCTCCCAAGCAGGCCTGGAATTTGAAGTCCCACACGACGCATTTTCACTTTCAAAACGTTTTAGAGGTTACTTCAAATGCAAAACGTTAAAAATGACCTTCAGTGAAAATTAAAAACCAATCGACGTCAAATTTATATATTAATATAAAAGAGATGAAGGTAGCGAATAAAAAATGAAACAAAGTTTGCAGTATTATACATAAAGCAGTTATGTTTTTTAATTTTCTCATCCAACTGTTACATTGCAATATTTTTTATCTTTAGTTTCCGTATTTGCAAAGGACATGTTTTGAATCAGACACCAGTTGACAAGATCCACAAATGCAGAAGAATCAATGTTTTATTATTCTATTAAGCTAATGAAATTTCTATTTGCAAGGGGCAGGTTTTGAATGAGGTAAAAGCTCACAAGATTTTGAATTAGAAGGGTAGAGCGATGTATACTTCAGACATCTAATTTCCAAATATGATGGATTATGGAATGCCCCTAACATGATTCAACCCATTTCGGTGTATACTACAGGCATCTAATTTCCAAATATGAAATTTAAATGTGTAAATCCCGCTCTCTTTTTTGTTATGTGGTTTGAAAGTTCAAGAAAAAAAAGTTTAAATGTGTAAATCCCGCTCTCATTTTTGTTACGTTGTTCGAAATTTCAAAGAAAAAAAAGGTTTAGTGTCGGCATTGCACAGAGGTTACGGCATGCTACAAAGTTGAAGTGAGATTTCTGACGGTGGAAACCACCCTGATGATAGTCAGTTCCAGTTCCATCAAGGGTTGAGATTCAAAAGGCCACAATAAGAAGCAGCAACAGAAATGAACATTCAAGGGAGAGCTCGTCATCATGTAAATACAAAGAGCGCCAGCGCCTGCGCCTCTGCATGTACATTTGCATTTGACAGAAAAATGCCTGCAATTGCAATAACCTTAAAATTAAGAGCAATTACAATACACTTGATCTTATCCTCTTATTAGGAGTTGGGCTTCCACCGATTGAGACCAAGGCTATGTTAATAAACACAAAGAATGAGAGACATCTTATCATTCCTTCAAACATAAGTAAAAGTCACTCAAGGCTTAAAAGAGGTGGTACTACAAACACATATTCTGAATAAAACCATTTGGAGATAGTGGAGGAGGATACCCTTCAAGATTTATCAATATTGTTAAAAACATCATCATAGTTAAGTTTAAAAAGAAAATGCAAAGCCATAAAAAGACTAAAAAAAGACTAAAAGAGAAAGTTGAATAACTACAAAGAAGTCATTCACCTTGAGTTAGAAGATCAAAATTATATTTTAATTGTTGCGAGCTCGAGAAAGAAAATAAATTTCATAAAAATGCATATATGACTATAGGATAGCTTAGGGTATATCACATCTTAAATAAGGGAATTTTTCATAAACTTGATCTTCTCCCTACATAGTGTAGTTTTGACACATGCACTAGCTCTTTCGTGCTCACCTTTTCCATGCCCAGTCTCAAATTAGTTTTAAATATGTGACACATTGCATTTTTTGTGGAACAAACTCAACCATTGAAATACATGAGCATTTTTGAACTAGCTCGTACAACCATGTGACCAAATCCAGTGTTGTCCCATCTATATATCTCTCTTGGTTGGCGCGTAGTGGGTAGACCCTAGGTTCAAAGATAATATACCTGGCAAACCCAAGTGTCTCTACGCTACAATCTACAATTGGTTCTGCCCCTCCCCATCTTGTCAAGTATTTTGTCACGGTAATTATGTACTTGGCTCCTGATCTCCTCACTGGTGGATTAATTGGTCCAATAAAATCTACTGCCCATTTTTCAAATTCTTGCAAGGTGACTTGCGGATTCAAAGGCATCTCATCCCCTCACGACAACCTCCCTACTCTCTGAAAAACATCGCAGCTTTGACAATATTCCTTAGCGTACTTATGGAGGGTGGGCCACCATAGCCATGCATGCAAGATCTTTTGAGCTATTTCCTTTCCTACGTAATGACCTCCTGCAATTCCATCATGCGCCTCTGCTAGGATCATTGGTATGTCATTTTCTAATACACATCGTTGTAGTATCCCATCTGCGCCTAACTTATACAAATTTCCTGCAATCAACTGATAATCTGTTGTTTTAACCACTAATTACTTCTTTTTTCTATTTTCATGTCAGATGGAGCCACTCATGTATTTAGAAATTGGACAATCTCGGTAAAATATTCGTTTACCATCTAAACTAAAAATAATTGCATGTTTGGTAAACTATCGTCTAGGTTCCCTGCATCTTTCCCTGTTAATATTCATGACATATGGTTTGGTTCTACATTCAGTTTCGCTAGCTTCACAATGACTTTGAAGTCATACTCCTGGATAAACAATAACAATCTGCAGATCCTCCCCCCCAACACTGGCTTGTTCACTAGGTATCTTAGTGCAGATTGGTATGTATACATATTGAAATGGGACCCCAACAAGTAGTGTCTGAACTTCTACAAGGCATAAACCATTTCTAGGCCTTCTCTTTCTGTTGTTGTGTAATTCTTCTCAACAGTCGACAACTTTTTGCTAGTAAAGGCAACTAGATGGTCTAACTCTCCCTCTCCTAGTTGAGATAACACTACGCCAAGCGTTATCAGTGATGCATCCACATGGATGTGAAACTCTTTCTTCCAATCTGGAAACACCAGAATGGGCGTAGTTACTAACTTCTTCTTCAATACGTCAGACCCTGTTAACAGTCTTCATTCCACTGAAACTTAGCTTTTTTCTTTAATAAATTTTCCATCAGAGTTGTAATCTGTGCATAGCCTTTAACAAATTTCCTGTAATATCCTATATGACCCAACGTTGTTCTCAATTGTCTTACTGATGTAGGTGGTGGCAAATCAACAATCATCAGGATCTTTGCAGGATCAACCAACAAACCTTGCTTACATACCATATGACCTAACAATATCCCAAACGGTGCACAGAAAATAAACTTCTTCAAATTTAATGATATTTGATATTGTCTACATATGTCTAGCATCAATCGCAAAGTTTCTATATGATCTTTCAAAAATATAAACACAGTCCAATCATCTAGGTACAATTCAAGAAACTTATGAATAAACTCCTTGAAGGCTGCAACAACTACTCTAGAAAAAATGGTAGGTGCATTCTTTAACCCAAACGACACCATTGTGTACTGGTCTCCATTCTGTCACAAATGTCATCTTATGTATGTCTTATGGCGCAATATTGATCTAATGGTATCCTAAAAGTCCATTAGTGAAGGAGTAAGCCTCTTTCCCTCCTACATTTTCTAATGTTTCGTGTGTAAAAGGGGTTGGAAAAGAGTCATGTAAATAGGCGTCAATCAATTTCCTTAGGCCTACACAAATTTTAATACCCCTTGTTTTCTTATCTTGAACTACCATTGGGCTTATCCATTCATACTCTGCGACGGTCTTATCCATTCACTTTTTCCTTGTACTTCGGATTCAATATGTAAGATGATCTCTGTCTTACTAACTTAGCATCTAGTTTTAATGGGATCTTCATCTCGCCTAATTCCCCAACTATCCCCTTCATCTCTAAAAAATTTGTTCGAAAGAGATCTTGATACTCATGCAATAATTATGCAATCTTTTCAATAGTCTCATTGTTCCAATAGTCACCAATATTCATGAACTTAAGTTTCTCTCTTTCGTGCCAATATTCACTTTCTGCACTCTTAATGGCTTTGCATATGCATTGGATTCGAGTTCTGGACCTTCTACCGTGGGCTCCACTTTAGTCTCTGGTACTTGCACATTTCTTGGATATTCTTCTTGATCTTCTTTAGTAACATTGTAACATCCCAGTATTTCATAGGTTGTCACAGATTCTCTGTGCACTACACACAGATACTATTTCTATCTGATCTTCTTCCATAAAAATATTACTTCTAATGACTTGCAAAGTTGCATCTACTAAGGGTGACTCAACTTAAAAACTAAAATTTACCCTAAAATTTTGAGTGAGCTCTTCCCAATCTTTTGTCCCCCTGTGCACTTCTAGTTCTAGATACTAGTTCTTAGGAACCGATTCAAGTGTACGTATGAACCTATGCATCAATTCCTTCTTTGGAACCTATCTCCAAGTTTTCAAACACTGCATAACATGATCCATCGTACTTCTCATCCTTGTATACTTTTGCGTAATTTTTTTGGTTCCAAATCTGATCTGCATCATCCTTTTACAGTGTTGCCAATTCCCTATTCTATCCTTGTGTGTTTCCCACCATATCGTTAGGGTTTCTTTCAGTAGAACATCTAATTCCAACAATATTTTTTGTTCGGGTATCTGTAACTCAAATTATTTTACAAAGGAACTTACATCAGTTAATCCATCAAACCTAGGTGCATCACATACATTCGTTTTGATCCAGCGCAAAGAGCGAGTAATGCAAGAACATATTCTGGTTGATACACCGTGCAACCCGTGCTACCAATGTTCAAGTACTTCCTCCGACTCTTATGCACAAGAGCTAATGCTTCTCCAATTAAGCGCACCATGTGCAGTAGGATTGATGTAATCATCCATGCGTGCAATCATATTATACAAGTTATCAATTTATTTTGTTGTGGGTTACACATACCTTCTTGCTTCTATGGGGTCTAACGGTGCAGTGACCTTTAAGCCTCCTCCTTCAAAAAACATTTCTCTCTTCTTCGAGTTGATAATTGTCTTATTTTCAAAGGCCCAATCCAATCTAAGCAATGATGGATATGGCTCATTGTTATCCACAATCTCAATGACCTCAAAGTCGGCTATGCTACGTGCTCAATCTATGTTAATAGTAACACCTAATAGTATCTCGATCGGTACTATCTTATGTTGGTTTTCCAACCTCAAATGAACAGGTGACCAAATTAACTTCAGTTTCCCCATCATTTCCCATGTCTATAGTGGAAGAACATTTACATCTGATTCTAAGTCCAAGATGAAATTATCCATGTTATACTCTCCTATTTTCACAGTCAATTTGAATTCTCTGTTTGTCCTCTTCTTGTGAAATACTTGGTTCACTGCTCTCTGCATTGTAGGTACTTCTTTGTTCTGGGTGCATTGATTGATCATCCCATGTAGTGCGTTCAACGCTATTTCGTCCTTCATTAACTCTAAACAACTCTTTAGAATATATTTTAAAGTGTTTGCCTTATCAACCGACCTTTCTGGAATGGTGCGATCATAGGCTGATGGCATATCATATAATTGTGGCACATTTGAGGTAGATGCTATCCAATCTGGTCCTAGTATTTCTTTCCTGGCTTGTTGATATGTCTCTTTCTATTTATGTGGGTTAAATGTTGGCGTATTCTCAGTTTCTTTCCTTATCCATTACTCGATCCCCTTTTCCCTTTCCATCGCATCTGCTCTGGTTCTTGTTCCTCTGTACATAACGACTGTTATTCTAGGATGATCTTCATGATCCTTAGCTACTATCATCTATATGTTTTGGTTCCCCCTTTCCTGCCATTTCACTATCAGTTGAGGACAATCATTTATCACATGATCTAATTCTTTGCAGTACGTGTATTTCATGCAAGGATTTGGGAAGTCTCTTGCTAAATGTCCCAGTTGATTGTAGCTATAACAAATGACTAGTCCTCTTCCTCCTCTACCAAATCTTCCTCAACCTCGACCTCTGTCGAATCCTCCTAGTCCAACATGATTAAATCCTCTTGGAGTACTATATTGTGGAACTCCTCCTTCCACTTATGAATTTTCTTCTTGGATTTTGTAAGAATATGCAGTGCGCTCTCATTAATTCTAATGCACAACAATCTTCTCATCATGTCCTACAGAATTGGAAAAATTACAAAACAAATTCTTGGGTGTAGTCTACTACTTTTGGAATAATGGACAAGTAGTTCGATGATGTCCCCATGTCTTGCATATTTCACAATACCCCACTCCTCATGCCAATGAGTTTGGTTCTCTTGTAGCATTTGTCTTTATTATGGCCTTATGTCTTACATGTAATACACCAAACTTGTTCACGCTTTTCCTTCTCTTTCATTATTTATGCCAATTGAATCCTTAGCGCAACCAACTGTGACTAAACATGTTCCATTCCTGTGCCATCTCTGGCAGGATATGCTTCTAGCTTCATCTCAATTTCTAATGCCTATGGCTGCAATGCGACCTTCTATTGTGTTAAAGGACAAAGGATGTGCAACAACAAACCTGCAATAAACCATTCTCTATGTTTTTCTTCAGGAATATGGAATGTTAATATACCCATCACATATTTAAATCTTTGATCGTAATCCCAATTTGTCTCATTCTGTACTTGCATAATTTATTTCAACTTTGTGATATACTGCGACTCGAATTTTGGCTTCTGAAATTCCTTTAACAAAGCTTGTCCAATTTCTACCAATGTCCTTGATTGTCTCGCCAGTATAGTAGTCTGATACTTGATGTACCATAACAGTGCGTGACCTTTGAATAGTGTTGCTAACTATGCATTCTTTGTTGCTTCATGTTGAACATTCTTTGCATTATGTATCGTCTCACATACAAATAGATGCTTCTCAGGGTCTTCCAACCTTGCTCCTTGGAATTCAAGCATTCTTAATGTATTGTCTATTCCTGCCATACTCTTATGTGTAGTATTTACCTTTGGTGATTTTGACTAACTCTGTTTTGATTTGTTACTTCCATTATTCTGATTATTGTCCTGACTTCCTCCACTAACTACAATTTCTCTTGACAAAGTTTCAGTTTTTGCTTCAGATATTGGTGACGCACACGAGATCATGGGTACAACGAAGATTCCAATCTGATATGGACTTCCTTCTTCTGTTGGAATGCACGAAGGATCCTTTTCTTTCCCTTTTCTTTCTTTGTATGGTGTGATCTGAAGTACTACGCAGGGGTCACTTTTCTCAAAGAAGGAGATAATTTATCTCTTTGTTTTCAAAATGGTCTTTCTTCATAGATAGGGCAACCCCTCCCCTAGAAGAGAAGCTAAACAAGGGAATTCTTGGATAAATACTAATGGAATGATGAGATGTAGGGATATTTGTTTTCATGATCAAACAAAGGGATTCACAAATAGAAGCGCTAGGGTCACATGTCCTAACCAACCAACAAATATTCCATATCCATTTTCCATTGCACCTACTCTGAATAACCCCCCCTTAGCTGGATTATTACAAATGTAATCATAAAAAGTGAGTTTCTCAGGAATTTTCGACCAAGCTTCCAAAAATAAACTGCGTGAGAAACTTTATTACTTATTGTATTCAATTGTTTGATCAATTCAGGGGTCCAAATTCTCAGAGCCTCAACTCGATATCTTCCAACATTCTCCACTACCCTTTCTAACCATTCAGTCAAAATTATCGGAAATTCACCAAAGAATATTTCATGAAGGTTTGTGAACACATACCTTTGCAACCATTGTTTGTCCTTGAGTGGTGGATTCCTATTCTATTCTATGGAAAATTCTTTCTTCTTCCTCTCTATCCATTCTGTGATCTCTTCCTTATTCAACCTCCAAAATATTCCCCTTAATTACATATCCTGGTCCCGACAACAGAACCATTTGTTGGCATGCATTGGGAAAAACCTAGGTTCAAAGATAATATACCAACAAAACCCTCAGACATCGACCATTTCGACATCACCTGTAAGCAAGTGAAGTCTCACTCGAGGCATCTAGAGGCACTGCAGGAACCAAGTCTCTACAGTGACGAGGGGAAGTGAGCCATTCAACATGTCCTTACTAACCATCTACTCATGTTCATAGTTTCCATTAGTTAAAAGTTACTTATCATGTGATGTTAATCTTGTGTAAAGTAATCCATAACGATAATCTAGCATGTAACCAAACTATTCATCTAATGCGCAGAACCATCAACCAATTTATTCATATTAACCATGCATTCATATTAAGTGTGCATAATAACCACAATAGAAAGAAAATGGATAATAACGACACACAATTACACCATGTTTTAATGTGGTTCAACCCAACTTGGGCTATGTTCACAACGGTTGGATTCTTACATTAGTCATTTATAATCTTCTTACAACTGCGCACTACGCTTCCAAAAATATGCAACAACAACCATCACTTAAACATGCCTAGCTATTCTATTGTAGTGTGATCCTAGTTCCTCAATCATACCTCAAAAATATTCCTCGAACTTCTCCAAAATTTGACTAACTCAAAATAACTTTGCACACACATCTCTTCTAGAACTAACTACCTCTACCAAAAAACCTATTACAATTTATAGTTTTACACTAGGGATAAGTTTGTTACAATGTGGACAAAATGTCTTAAAATCCTAACTATTTTCCACCTTTTGCATGTTGATTCCCAAACATGCGTCAACTAAGTTATGCGTGTGCTGCTCCTTAGACAAAATGTCACACGATCCGTTCCTATATGATTCCAAATACTTATCCAAAATGCATGTCCAACACTCTCCCTCAAGTGATCATAAAACATTTGAAAGCATTGTTGTACATAATGTAGGTCAAGGAACCTATCATCACTTATGTAGAAGCTAGACTCCTTCAATATTATTTGCATGTCTTCACTACTATCCGACCCATGCCTATATGTGAGATGTACCATGATTCTGACCTATGAGATCCAAATCCAATATTATCATTCAAATCATTTCATTCAATAAGGAGAGTTCCTAATAAACTTAAAGTCGAGTACTCATAGAGTAGGGTAACTGTAAATCCAACAAGGAGAGTTGAGTAAATCAAGTTATCTAATGTTTTTGGTTATTAATCACGTCCAAGGGTTCTATGGGTCATTATTAGGTCAAGAGAATTGAATGATTCCTCAAACCAACATAAGTCCTATATATAGGGTTTCTTTGCAGGCCGTCGATTGGATATCGATGCCATGAGTAGGTTTTCTACACTAGAAATGGGTCTAGATTCTTAAACATGATCAAGGGGTTAACAAGCACCTTAAGCCTTGATTTAATCTTCTTGAGCTCAAGCACTATGAACAAACCCTAGATATAACAACATAATCCCTCACTAGGGGATCTTTTCCCTAAGATTTTTGATATGGGTGCCATTAAGATGTTTCATGCACCATCGATGGGTCTTGAGGACTTAACCAAAGTTGTGATAGGGAAACAACATCCTCAAGACCTTGGCATTGGTCAGGTGAGGGAAATAACAACCTCAAGCCCTAAACATATCTTCTCTAACTCAAGCACCATGAACACACATAGGAGCATGGATGGTTTACAGGGCCTTGACCATCATCCCAAGATTGAGAAAAGTGTCTTAGGATTTTATTGAAGCTTCTTGAGATCAAGATCCTTGAACAAGCACTCAAACAAATAGATGGGAACTTTGTAAGGGATATTTGGCCTCTATGTGGGATACATACACCATGAGTAGATTTTATGCATTGGAAATTTATTTCAACAAAAACAATAGCCTTAAGCCCTATTGAACCTCACTGACTTGAGAACCATGAACAATACCTAGAAAGAATGGCATGAGCTCTCTTTATGAAGTCATTGTTATTCGAGTTGAATGTGGGTTCCATTATGATGTCTTGGGAATCATGGATGGATCTCAACCCCATGACCATATGTGTGTTTTCCAAGGAAATTTTGCAATATTTTTTTTCTCTCTCGAGATTGCAACAATGGAAAGATAATTTTGATCTTCTAGCTTGGGGTTAGTGATTTCTTTTCAGTAGTTCAACTTTGTCTTATTCTTAGTCTTTGTATGGCTTCACATTTTATTTATAAATGTAATTATTATGGTTCTTTTAACAATATTGATAGATTTGGGAGGGTGTTCTCCTTCACTATTCCAAATGGTTTAACCAAGAATCTACATCTCAATCCAACCTCTTTTTAGACTTGAGTGACATTTTTATATGTTTGAAGCAATTATAGGAAGCCTCTCATCTTCGTGATTCTTCATTGTTCTTGTATATTAGATCCCTCATCGTACCATTACTCTCAATGGGTGGAAGCCCAACTTCAAAATAAGAGGATAATATAATGTGTATAGTAATTTCTCTTAATTTTAAGGTTATTTATTATAAAAAGTTCTGACTTTACTCAATTTTCCTTCAAATTTCCATGGAAAATACAACATCTCAAAACTTCATAACCATATAGAATCACTAGGATGACAAGAATACTCAAGTAGACCTTCTCTTTTTCTTAAAATCAAATTTTTTCTACTTTAACCTTGTTCAATTATAATAATCTTCTCAACTTCTATTGATTAATTTTTTATCACTATAGTTCCAATTTACCTCGTGACAAAAACCAATTCCAAGATACTTACAATAATGGACTTCTTCCAAATTTCTATTATTATAAAAAAAAAATCAAATTATTAGACTTGTTTAGACTTAATGATCATTATTCTATCTAAAATTAAAAATATCTCAAAATTAATACAAAATTGATATTGAATAATCCACATAAAAATATATTGAAAATATTGAAATAAAAAATTATAGAGGTATTAATGCACGATTTTTTCTAATATTATTGTCTCTTTATTCTAATTGATGTTAATATATTGGCTCTTATCATTTTAATAACTTTATCAAAAGGTTACAATTCATATCATTGGGTTATTAGACCTTCACTGTAACTCCTTCACCTTCTTGAGCAACATATGTTATAGCTCCATGATAGTAAGTATAGTAGTTATAGCCAATCGGATCACATGTAGTTACCAAATTTAATGAAGGCGATCCACATTCATATTTTACACTATCGTTACCATGTATTTTATGCTGAAACACTATTATTACCATGCATTTGGTTCAAAGCACTAACAATTCCATTATTGTGCACCCTAGACCATCTACCATTAGATTCACCACAACCAAAACCACGATACACCTATACCATAATATTGATCAATAGACACCTGTACCATGAGAGGATTTATTGGTTTCATAATTCTTTAATCCCAATTTTGATGGTTCCTACATATCCACTATACATTTGTGAACATATCTGTAGATCTAGTGAAAACTAGCTTCTAATTAATATGCACTAGACATTTGTCAAGGTATCCATCATTATAGGTATTCTACCCATCTACCTCTACTTCCCAACATATAAAAGGTATTTATGCCATCAATGTAACAAGTAACAAATACATGTTACTAAAGGCTTTCAACCCTCTTGTTTTTGTTTTTTCTATATTTTGGGTGACTTTGTAAGTGACAATGGTTTGTGGCACCAAATGGTATGTGTCCAATTTTGTTGAAAGCTCAAGGTGAGTGATAAATACCATGCCAATGTTCAATAATAATTAAATACTTGGGTTGAAAACCTTTTGTTGACAATGGCACAAAATGATGCCTCCCATGTCATGACATACATTGTATCATGTCATCCCTTAGTCAAATTGCCCATAGAAACTTGAAACAATAGGATTTTGATGAAGGAGCTATGACTAACTAGAACATTGGTTAGATTTCTTGTCTAGCTAAGTTCTAGGGACTTTTCTAACTAGGAAATTTTACTAGGGAACTATAAAGGGAAGGGACTTTGATCAAAACAAGGACCATACTATTAGGAAATTAGATCGATAAAGGAAATCTAATTGAGTTCCTATTCATGTTCCTTCATTAGTCAGAGTTCTTCATTTGTTAACTTTTTTCAGTCATAGTTCTTATTGATTAGAGTTTTAGGGAACTTTCCTACCCAATAAGTTTGACTAGGAAATAATGAAAGATAGATCAGGGAACAATAAAGGGCATGCACTTTTGTTGATCTGAAATGTTGTCTTATGGTATTTAAGACAACATCACAAGGTTGAATCCCCTTTTGTTTTTAAAGAGGTGGTACTCCTGTATTTTTAAATAACATGCAAGAACATAAAAATGCCTGAGAGAGGACCAAACTTATTCTTGAAATAAATATCCACATGCAAAGAGTACCTGAGAAAGGGCCAAGTATCTTAAATAAAACAAATATTTACATTATATTACAGTATTATAAACTAAAAGAGTATATATTATCATAGGATGACATTTCCATCACAACATTCATCATAGTAAGACACAATATTTAGCATAGGGAAGGAAAATAAGTACCGCATATGGAAGAGAACTTTAAATCATCTTTCCATTTAAATGCAAAAACGATTTTGATAGACACACATTTGAAATATCATGCTTAGAACTTAAATTCTAAGAGATCAATAATGTTATGTCTCGAATAGTTCTATGGGAACCTAAAAAATAATAGATGTCTTTGTAAAAATAAACAATAATGTCTAAATTTACAATAAAGTTGAATTGCATTTGTCCTTCAAAGAGGACTAGGATGGGGTTCCTATGGACCAAAAAATGAAGAGAGACCTAGAAGATAAAAGAAACAAGCCAGGGTAACGTCAACCTTTGGTTTCACACATTCTGGGAACAAAAAAGGAAAAATGACTATTGATCGAGGAAAAAAAAGTGGTGAAAGAAAGAACTAGGTGACTACTCGACTTGTTGTGATGGAAATTTTGAACCATCATTTGCTTGTTGTGGCGTCTTTTGTAGGCTATTGTTGTGATAGAGGTGACATAATTGATTTAATGAATTCTTGTTGATCTATCTCAGTTATCTTAACTAAGTCCTTTTTCAACCATTGTTCAATGTACTCCCTCATTGAAGCAACCATTATTTCATGTTTTTTCTTAGTTTCAAATAATTTGTTTTCTAGTTCTCTTAAATCAAGGCTTAACTAATGGAGTGTGTCCTCGACATCTTCATTCTTATTCACATACTGGACTAGCCATCTTTCTATTTATTCTTCAAAGAACTCAATTGAATCACTAAATTCATTGACCCATGCAACTTTTAATGCTTCCAACTGTTCTTTTAGTTGCTCCCTTGATAAAAGTATTGTATCCATTATTTAATGTGGGTTATCTAACTCCTTAGTCAAATCAACAAGTTTCAAGAATATATCACCCCTTTAAATGTTTATGACATCTCACTTGGACAACAATTATTTTAAACATTTAATTCTCTTTAGCCAGCAAGCATTGGTCTATTTCATGTGAACCTTAGAGGGAAAGTTTTGATCTCTTATGTGTTTCTCACTCAAACTTGAAACCTTCATTGTGAATGTTTCCACTACTTCCTTATATAATCATTCATCATTTTCTAAATCTTTCTAGAGATATTATTTAAAGTGGAAAACCCTTGTTGAGAAAGTAGCCGAGATTTGTGCTAATTCCCAAATTTCAAGGATTAAGGCTATTCTTTTCTTAATACTATCTTCAATGTATTTCCTTATGTCAACCACTAGTAAGCTAGATGAACCCTTTAATCTAGAACTGGTCTTCGGGACATCTTCAAGACTGAACAATGGTTGTATTGCAATGATAAGCTTGACAAATAAAGGTTTTCAAATCAAATCTTGTTTTAATTCATTTATAATTTATTTTAAAACCAAATTTTATTTTTCTATATAAAAAATGGAGTCCTTCAAGGCTTCTCCAGTTGCATCATGAAATTATACAATTTTAGAGAGTGGAACCCCATGAAAATGGATTTCTTACTTCCACTTCTTTGCAACCCTTTTATTTTTCATGTTTACCTTTTCAATTAACATTTTTTTGGAAATTTTGTGGTAGGTCGTGTAGTGTAACGTAACATATTCCTCTTCAAATATTTATGGCTCTTGAGAATCCAGTTCTTCAACAGTAACCCTGGTTTCAATTAGACTCTATTATTCCCAGTTAGGCTCCTCTATCACATTGTCAACTTCCATATATTTGGGAATTCCATTAATTTCAGGTAATTGTTGTCCCTCCTTTTGAATTTCTCTTTTTTTTGTGGAAGTTTGAATAGTATGAGATTTTCTCATTGTTTCCTTAGTAGGTTCCTTATCTCTGCCATCATCTAAGTTTCCAGTCGATGAACTTCTTTATTCTTGACCACTAATTCAAGGTTTGTTCTTTGTTTAGGTACTTTTCAGGGATACATTAGGTGAATTGGGGTTTTTATTTGTTGTCTCTCTCCCCCTTTGCTTGTAGCATTCATTTGTGTTAGCAAATTATTCAATATCATTTAAGGCATATTCAACAAATGCTTTAGGGAGATTCTGGTGATCTCCCCTCCTTCAAATTGTTGAAGCTTAATGAAATATGAAGAATACCCAAATAAATACATGTGAGCAGAAAATGAATCTTTTGGATCAAAACCCTTGATGTCTTGGGCTTCCTTCAAACTAAGTTGGTCCAATTGAATTGCATATTCATCTAAATGAGAGACATGCTTAACAAATATCTCTCCAACTCTCCATGGTAGTGGGATAATTTATTTTTTCCTTTTCTCATTGAAAAAGTGTTCCCAATACTTGTACTATGTACACACTTCAATGATGAAAATTTTTTTAGAAACATAAAATGGTAACAACAAGGGTTTCCCCAGGAACCTATACAGTCTCAGAAAACCAAATTCCTCCAAATATTCAAGAAATATTTTCTCAGATAGAAAGGATGCAACTTCCAATGATAGCCTTGATGTAGTAGGATCATGAATCATCTTCTTAAAAGCAAACATAAAACCATTTTGGACTTCATAAAAATTATATGGGGCCTTATTCCTCCATAAAATTGGGTACCAGATAGAAGCTAGTTCTTTCTTGAAGTCAACATTTCTTTCTGTAGGAAAATCCTCCAATATATGATAGTAAACTATAACAAAAACCAAATATGAAGTCATGTATAATTTCTTATCTTTTCTTAGGCTCCCCAACTTAAACGAAATCTCATTTGAGATGATGCGAGCCCAATCAATCATGGAATTTTCATGAATATCATGATGAAGAATATATATACAATATATTTTGGCACCGAGGTCGTGGACTCTTATCCAATTATTCTGGAAAAAAGCCAATCAAATTATTTATATGGGTACTTCAATGAGAATAGCTCAACCTGAGAAAAATTGATGTTAGTTCTGTTGGATCATGTTGTCATTGATGCTAATGGTTTGATTGATTGATGTCATTGATTGATGTCAAGTGATTGATTTATGTCAAAGGATTGATTGATTGATGATTGATGTAATACAATATGTATTTTCCTTGATGAGAATGCATAGATGAAGATGGATCAATGAGTTGTCATTGATA
>JZKD02S1621749.1:110656-164608 GCA_000966675.3 Picea glauca | reverse complement strand
TTGACTACTTTGACCTTTTGGGGCTTCTAGATGACTCATGAGGGTTCTCCAACTTCACATGGCCATAACTCTCTAACCGTGAGGAGTTATGTGACGTTCCACATACCACTGGAAACGACATGACATGTAATATACATATAGAATAGTATTACCTACAAATATATCAAAACTCATACCATTATCCATAAAAATAAAACTTGGGTCCATTAACCAAACCTTGGTTCTCCAACTTCCGTCAAGGGTTGACATCAATGACAACCAACCTTAATCAACACTTGCTTCATTTCCTTTTCTTTGGGAAATCATCAGGATTTCTCAGGATTTCCTATCTCCTCTCATATTTTAGGGAGCGATTATATTTTGAGTGAAGATGAAGACGAGCCATCATATACACATTGTATCCCTCTTCAGAGATGGATTGATCAAGCTTGTGGTTATTCTTTCAGGCAAGATTTTTGTGTTGATCAGACTTGTGGTTTCTCTTTTTAGTGGGATTTCCTCCCTCCCACCCATCTCCATGAGTTTCATTTCATGATTGATTATATGTATATTTATGCTCATGATTATTATGTGCTTGACTTATCTTGTTTGTATTATATAATTAAGCACAGAGGGAGATACCTTGATGAGATGATCAACTGGTTGCATTGGTTGTCTGATTTCACCTGACATCCATAAAATTTGATCACCATGGGCCTCGAGCCTCGGGTAAGTAGGTAGGTCATCTTTATTTCTTTCATTTGCATCTTAATTGCTCATGATAGTTTAGTCGCATTTCATTTATGATTTCATTTTTCTCTACTTGCATTATTGATTTACATATTTTGTTTTCATCATATTGTATCAAAAAAGGTACAAAATTTTATTTTCTAGGTTAGTTGTCAATTTTGAAGTTTTGGTTTTTGATTATATGAGTGAAGGGTGAGTTAGCCACCCTAGATTTTACAATTTGTAGTTTCAGTGTGTGTAGGCACAGGTCAAACTAGGAGATGTTGAGGTTCTCATGCACTCTACGAGGAGCACATGTCCCCATGTAGAAACTAGATGTTATCCCCCATTTCAAGGGATAATAAGGAGATGATGTCTCAAGGCCCTCGAGTTGTAACCATGGAGTGTCAAGGAATGGATCGACTTGTAATGTCCACTTACACAGATGAATACCTACTTCACCACCACACTTCTCTGATTCATCATGATGGCATCATACCACATTAGCCTGTTTCCGGAAGACAATGGGTCTTGCTCCATGAGGTACAAGTCAAATATTGTGGTAATTGTCACTTTAATACTTAAGGCATTTGAGTATGTTGAATTTAAAGCTACTTTTGATTATAGAACGTTTTCTTGGAAATTATGCTCTTTGCCATGTTTCACCTTGGTGGTTGACATTATGCCCTAGTAAGTGGTCACCCTTGGGGAAAGGTTTGCTATTGGGTGGTCTCATTGATGAGGCATCATACCATTCTCTATCATAATTATCATTTTTCACACTTCATCATTTTCGTCTTCCTATCTTTTGGTATTTTTGGGTGTACTGACCCAAGAACCAATTGTACCTCATTTCATGTGAAGAAGGGGTTGAAGGCCCAGAGGGAATGTAGCTAGAAAAAGATAAAATCCAAAATTATAACCTTATAGATGTTCACCCAAAGAGGTCTTGAGAATAATGAAAATTTTCTCTTAAAATAATTAAATACCTACAAAATCAATTTCACATTATATAGATGTCTTGCTTGTTGAGGTGTGTACACTTATGCGGTGTCCCATTATTTCCATGCATATGGAACTATGTGTAAATATAGCTTCAAGTGACATTGTGGTACACTTTTCAAGTCTTATGTTACACATTCGCAGTACCCAATTGTTTTGGACTTTAATTAATTAATGGAAAATAAATGGGCATGGAAAAAGGTTGCATTGAAAATGAAGGTGCATCACACCCTCTACAACGTCACCCATAAATGAGACAATATGAACCCTTGTATGTCATGAAACCCATGCCCAAAAGTCTTACCCCCGTCCATTAAACCTTCTTTACATGACTTAGAGAGGGTCCACCTAGGAAACACTCCCTGACTTGAGGAAATACTCACCCAATAGGTCACCTTGACAACCCTCCCATACCTAAACTTCACAAGTTGCATAGGGTTTTTGAGCACTTGTTTAATTTGAGAAGGTAATTTTGATGCACATGTTTAGGTGGATCTTGTATTAAATGAGGTTTTACTTTCCATTATACATTTTACTTGAGACCCTAGGAGGGAACACTTATATGTCTTTACTAGACCTTTCTTGGTGGACGATTTGGAGGACCAAGACTAGCTTAGGCCTTCATTGGGGAAGGAAGCCCATAGGTTAGATGCCATGACCCACACACTAGGATTTGATAGATAATTGATGTTTCCTTTGGAGGCAAGAGAGGCCCCTTGAAGGAATATACCTAACCCTCACTTTCCCAATGTTGTACCTTGGAAGGTCAAAATGTCTTTCTCTAGGGCTTGACATTATCTTTTAGGGTCGGGGTTTGATTATGATGGTGATTATTTGATGGATATTGGCATGGTTGGAGGATAATAGACCCTAGCGCATGAATGGATGACCTTTGGAGGCCCAACGACTTCCTCTCCAAGCTCAAAAACTTTCCAAATGTGCCAAGACATCACCCAATTAGGGCATGACATCATCATTTTAGTGTTTATTTGTGTAAAAATCAAATTCACGTTGTAAAGGGGTAAAAATAAGGGGATCAACCCCCTTGTTTTGTGGTTTACTCTAATATTACATGGACAAACACTTTTTAGAGGTCTTGTATAATTAAAGACCAAATTCGTCTCATTTTATCATCACTCTCTCACTTGAGAAGAGCCACTTGGCTGAAATTTTTGCCCCTCTTGGGAAAACTTCATCTCTCTCTTTTAAATATGATGGTTAATACTTGTCTAGTGGAGATAAGTGGTGATATATCTCTTCGCGGCTTATATTTTACTATGGTGATGAAATTATCTTGGTAGATAAGGGTTTATCTTGCATGTCTCTTGGAATTGGTAAGAAAAAATTATATATTGTTGGTTTTTCTTTCTTGTTTCAAAGTTGTTATTGGTTAAATCCTTGGAGGAGTATAAGAGCATACACCCTCCACCAAGTTATCATTGTTGTTGATTGAATAAGATATTGCAAAGGTTTCTAGGAGGAGTAAAAGGGTTTACACCCTCCTAGAGTTACCTTGTTAGATCTACTTGCTCTAGGGAGTAAAAGGGATTACACCCCTAGAGAAGTGGTAGACCTAACTTCATACAAGAAGACTCCATAACCCATTGACAAGGCACTAATCTAAATTTTCATTGGAGAAATAAAATCACTTGCATTGGTACATATGATTTTAAGAGATATTGAATTTGTCTAAGTTGGAATATTTTCTTAGTGTCACAAGTTTACTTGAGTCACTAGGGCGTCTAGGTCGGCTTGGTAGTTCTATAGTTATAATAAAGTAAAATATACAGCCATTAGGGTTTCATCAAAACACACTTAAACTCTTACTTTAACTTACTTTTTAACCATTGAAATTTGCTTGGAAGCCATTATTATTATTCTACTGCTCATTGACTAACTTTATGATAGTTTACTTGCTGATTTTTATGATTGAAATTTGTTGTTGTAGCAAATGTCTTCTACAAACACTTGGTTTTCATTATAATTCTCTGAAAACACTATCTAACATCCCTCTATTGTGACTAAAGGCTTGCTTCATTACACTTGAGCTAAACTAATAATTGTTAACTTAGTCTCTTGCATCTTTATTACGATTATGGTGATACATTCTGCAGCTAGTTTTATCATTTACTTGTTGGTATATATTCTTGTTTACTGCTGCAATATAGGACAACAAGCTTCACTTTCTTGTCCATTTTATATTTTGGCTTGTATATCTCCATTTTGTCTTGTCTCGGGCAGGTATAATACTCTTTTGTGGGTACACTTCACTTCGGCAACCTACCCTTACCCACAAGACTCTTACCCAATCCATTTTCCACTTCCTAACTTGACCTATACGGGTTTTCACTCTCATCTCCTCACTTTCCATTTCATTCCCCCTAGGGTCATCGAGATTCCCCTCTTGTGGTGATTTTCATCATCAATAAAGTGAGGAGAGTATCCATGTAAGGTGACAGTGTGTAGATACTCTCACAGTTGTCCCACATTTGTGGATTCGATCAGCTTTGCCCAACCAAAAATCTGTGCGATAACAATATCTATTATCTAAAACAATTTCCTCGTCTAGCCACATAGGATTAGGGTCAGAATCGCTGCTTATGATAATAGCTTGATTAGTTGTAGTTCTAGTATTAAAGTCTCCTAGCAAGAGGATACTACCTTCATTTCTCTTACTATAGATATCTTGTTCTAATATTTTATAGGGACAATTTTTATATAGATTGTTTTTTGTATAAAAGGTAGAATTAATAGGGAAAAAATAACAAATTGCTATATACATCTTCTTAGCATTGATATCTGAAATCTCCACCCAAATGAACTAATTGAGAGGATATTTTTTATGAAGATGAATGTGATGAGAAATGTTTGTTCTTATGTAACAACCTATGCCTCCAACCCCTCTACGAGAGGATTTCTTGTTCCACGTGGACCACAATATAAATCCATCTATGTTAGGTACCTTAGATTCCTCGTGTTCCCAAGTTTCAACTAGAAATATAATATAAATTTCACTTGGGATCCAACTTCATATAGGCCCTTTGTTCCAAGGAAAGCCCATACAATTCTAAGAAAGGATCTGAAGTGTCTCAAATTAATATTTATTGTTATCATTTTGGTCTCTATCCCTAATAATAGCTTTTTAGTTCCTAATTATTGCCCATTTTCCTTTCTTTATGGCTTCCTTTACCTTTTGAACCTCCTTCCTTATTTTAGCTTGATATTTTGGAATGAGGTCTTCATTTATAAATATTCTAGACCCTTTATTAAAAAAAAAAAATGTATTTATAAAATATTATTTTAAACATATTATAAAACAATTTTATTCACATACACGTAACCTTGTAAAAACATATGACCTAAAATTTAGTATTATACTAATTCATTGATATATGCTCTGAGACAACACATGTAACAAACAATCTAACAAATGTTACTATGCAAGTCCACAACTATGCAACCTCCATATGTTTAGAGGTTAAATATATACTTTCTCCTATCATATATTATGTCCACCTTAACATAGAATTGCCTGATAAGAACCAAGAATAAATCATACTATGAAAAGTAAACTGTATTTATATTGTTGCTTAAGCTTTTTAGAGATAAGTTGTGTATAAAATATTGAAACGTCCATATTTATCTACAAAAAGTTCAAGCAACATTATGACAAATTGTGAAAACCTACCCACTCAAATTATATTCACTTGTTATGATGACATTTACAGATAAGTGGATGATCTATGGATGATCTGAGGTCATCCCCAAGGTCAACATACAACTAGAGCCTCCAACTCCAACCCAGACCCTATCCACTTTTAGTCATCATTGAACTAGCAAGATTTTGCTCAATTATTATAGTTATTATAATCCTATCCTTACCTTAACTGTTTAATTTGAACTACCAAATTTTATTATATTTTATTATTTAATTTGAAATTTGATCATGTTCAGGGTATCTTTTAAGTATTCAAATATTGTGTTTAATTATAGTAATTTATATGAGTATTTTGAATTAAAAAAATTATGCATATAAATATATAAATGAATATTTAATAAAAGAAAATATACAATTTATTATTAGAACTTATACATTTTGACAAATATTTTTAATATAAGTATATTTTATATAATAATAATAAAAAAGAGAATTGTTAAAGTGAAAATGGTCAATTGGCGAATGTATTTTTTGGAAGAAAAAAAAAAGCATAGAATCTCGTCTCCTCTTGTGTGTTATCTTACATTGGTTGTGGGCGTAAAATTTTTGTATACTTTATTATTTAACTTGAAATACAAAATATAGGCCTTGTATGTATTTTGTGAAATGAGATTTCGATAAGTTTATTTTGTAATGCCTTGGAATTGATTCTATCACTAATCAATCTCATATTCTCTTGTGTGTTATCTAACATTGATTGTGAGGTTAGTTGACAACATCATATAAGTCCCAATATTTTAACTTCAAGATTTTAATTTTCTAGTGTTCTTTGTTCACTCTCTCTTTGTATGGATCCCTACAAACCAAGCTAGTCTAAAGGGAATTAAAAGACATCTTGTTTGTTATCCCACATTGGCTATGTGCAATTCGCAACATCATATAAATCCAAACATACCATGATCCTTATCTCGTTGTGGGTAGCCATAAAGGGGTGTTGTCTCCTACTAACACAATGGTTGTGTGGTTGTGAAGTGTCTTTACTTACTTTGTATTCCCCTCCTCCTCTATGGGATGTATTGTGCATGTGCATGTGTGTGAAACAACAATATGACACATCCATCATGTCACATCTTAGAATTGCTTCTACATTTATAAAATCCCCTCTCCTATTATGTTTTCCCACATTGGTTGTGAGAACTGGCTTGTGGCATCACATAAGTCCTGGCATACAATGATCCTTATGCCAATGGGGGCAGCTGCAAGGGAGTGGTGACTCCTACTAACATAATGGTTAATTAATTGTGGGGTGAGTATGTGTGCTTGCTTGGCCTTCCCCACCTCCTCTGTGAGATGTGTTGTGTGGGTGTGTGTGAAACAACAACCATATACACCTATTTTGTGGTGTCTTGGAATTTCTTCTACAACTACAAAATATCCTATCCTCTTGTTTGTTATCCCAAATTAGTTGTAACAGTTAGTGTATCGCATAATAAGGGTCTTGTCATACCATGATCCTTAATCCAATGGGGCAACCACAATGGATTTGTGTCCCTTATTAATGAAATTGTTGATTGGTTGTGGGGTGAGTATGCTTACTTTCTCAACCTTCCCTCCACCTCTATGGTTTGTATTGTGTGGGTGGGTGTGTCTAAAACAATAATAAAATACAACTAACTTGTGATGCCTTGGAATTGCTTGTAATACTATAAAATCACCTCTCCTCTTGTGTGTTGTCCCACATTGGTTGTGAAGGTTGGTTCATGACATCATATATGTACCAACAGACCATGATCCTTATGTCAACGGGGAAAACCAAAAGGGAGTGGTGTCTCCTACGAACATAATGGTTGGTTAGTTGTGGGGTGAGTGCACTTGCTTGCTCTACCTTCCCTTCCTCTTCTAGGGTGTATTATGTGAGTGTGTGTGTGCTTGAAACCATAGTGAGATATGCATATCTTATATCTTCTTGTAATTTCTTCTACAAGTATACAATATCCTCTCATCTTCTATATTATGCAACAATGGTTGTGATTATTGAACTATGACATCATATAAGTCCCAACATATCATGATCTTTATGCCAATTGGGGCAGGGACAAAAGAATAATGGTTGATTGGTTGTGCGGTAATATAGTACTTAGGGAGGATAATACGGGGAACCTAGGGAGGTGCCCAAGGGGATAGTGAATGTAATGTGGTCATAATCATGTAATAGGCCCACTTGGTATTTAATGGGTAATAAATAGCCTAGGAGGTACTTAATATGAAATAATATAATAATAAGGGGTAGTTGGCATAGACCCTTAGAAATACCTGTTAGAATGTATAAATACACATCAGTATCATTGTATTGAGATATGTTGGATGTATTTTTTTGTAGAAAGTATGGCTTGTGGAGTGATTCCTTCCATATGGAGTAATTGAAAATGTTACCCTACCTCAAGGGTTTTCTTTGTATTCTTGTGTTTATGATGTGTGTGTTTTGGGTATTTTCTAAAGACAAGGTTTTAATTCTCAAGGTTAAGGGTTGATATTTGACATTTTGATATTTTGTATATCAAGGTTCACTGAGAGTGGTATACATTAATTGGGGTACCCAATGACACATAAAATGAAGATTCTAAGGTTGAATCAAAAGAAGAGCATACAAAATAAGTTGAAGAAAATCCCCGGGAAGGGCATAAAAAGGAAGAAGAAGATAAAGTGCTAAATGACTCAAAAGAATAACATATATAAGAGTCAAAGAAACAAGAATCGATAGCTAAGGCTATTGTATATCACCACTCAGAAAACCTAGAGAAACAATAGTCATCAAGGCAAGGGTGTGTGCATCGACAAACTTACTATGGATCAACATGGAACTATAAAGGCAACCAATATGGAGGCACATGGAGGACTAAAAGCAAGTCTCAATGGTTATCTCAATTGGTCTTGATGCCAGAGGTGTGTATTCTCCCCCAAAGTCAGGGAGGTCACGAGTTTTACTCTCATGCACCTTGGGGCTATGGTTTACCCCACTTACCATACATGGATCATAGAGAAGTATCCAGTGGGTTTTCCATGAAACTTTCTTCTAAAAATAATGGAGGACTAAAAGAAACGCATCGAGATATTAGAGTATCACATTGACAACATGGAACCCAAGGAGGAATCGAAATCAAGATAGATGATCTGGATTTTATGAGAAGAATGAAATGACTACAGATTATTAACAGGTTCTTAACACAAAATAACAGAGATACAGTAAAACTTGCTTTCTATTCAATAAGGAAATAAGTTGAAACTGTAAAATGCAGCGGAAACAAGCTTGTTGGAATGGTGGTGACTTATCTTTGAGAAGAGATGTGACGGTTGCACGCATTAGCAAGAGGATGATTACAATGAGGCTCTGAAGTCATTTTTACAATAAACAGGAATGCCAAAAACCCTAGACATCCAAAAAACTAACCCTAGGAGATGAAGCGCCAAAAGTCATGTGGGCCCCATTTGGGTAAGTTGGTACATCAACTTCTCAGGGTTGTAACTTTTGCATACGATCTTTGTTTTAGGCGCATGATAGCTCGTTGGAAACGTATCATCGAGGAGATTCATTTTGGGGGAAATAATGAAGGAATATTAACATTGCTCCTTGTTTTCCCAAAAAAATGACGTTTATTGCCTCAAAATGGCTCTAGAAGTTTCAGGACCCATAAAACTGCTAAAAATAGTAAATTGCCAAAATTGCCAGAAAATTATTTTGAGTCAGTTGGAAAAGGTGGGTGGCCACCGATATCCACCTGGATCAATAGAGGAGGAAGGAATATAGTTGGATCCCATGTTCACATTTCACTATATTGATGGATGCTTGTGCATGGTACCAATTGGCTACATTTCTTAGCAGGTCATATTATATGGCTTCTTCCCATGTTTCGAGGATAAAACATCAGAAGGGGGATGTGATGTAATGTACTTAGGGAGGATAATATGGGGTACCTAGGGAAGTACCCAAGGGGATAATGAATTTAATGTGGCCATAATCATGGAATAGGCCCACTTGATAGTTAACGGGTAATAAATAGGCCCACTAGGTAGTTAAGATGAAATAATATAATAATAAGAAGTAGTTGACAAAAACCCTAGGAATACTCATGAGAAAGTATCAATACATGTGATTATCATTGTATTGAGATATGTAGGATGTGTTTTTTTGTATCAAGCATGGATTATGGAGTGATTCCTTCCATAAGGATTATTTGATAGTGTTACCCTACCTCAAGGGTTCTTCTTTGTATTCTTGTGTTGTTTATGGTGTGAATGTTTTGGTATTTCTAAACTTCAAGAGTTTATTTGTGAAGTTAAGGGATATCTTTTATCATTGATCTATCAAGGTTTATTACATGTGTTGTTCCACATTGGTTGTGAGTGTTGGTTCATGACATCATATATGTCCCAACAGACCATGATTCTTATTCCAATCGGGACAACCATAAGGGTGTGATGTCTCCTACTAACATAATGGTCGGTTAGTTATGGGGCAAGTGCCCTTGCTTGCTCAACCTTCCCCTCCTCCTTCAGAACATACTGTGTGGGTGTGTGTGTGTTTGTTTGAAAGAACCGTTGGATATGCCTATATCATTATCGTGTCTTCTTTTAATTACTTCAACAAGTATAAAATCTCCTTAACTTTCAAAGTCACAAGTTCAATTATCCTATTGTCTATTATACAACATTCGTTGTGAGTAGTAGACTACGACATCATATAACTCCCAACATACCTTGGTCCTTATTCCAATGGGGGTAGGTTGATCTAGATTTATGAGCGAAACAAACTGATTAACAGAATGAATACAATAAACATAGAGATATGGTGAAAAACACAAATATCCAGTGAACAATATCTTCTATTGAATAAATGAAATAGGTTGAAACTGTAAAACTACAAAACTGAAAACAACTTGCTCGAATGGTGGTAGTTATCTCTGAGAAGATATGTGGCCGTTACACACATTTGTCTGAGAAGAATGATTACAATGAGGCTCCAGAGGCCTTTTTAACATTACTCATGAATTCCAAAACCCCATACATCCAAAAACCTAACCCTAGGAGATGAAATGCCAAAAGTTATGTGGGCCCCTATGGGTAAGTTGGTACCTCAACTTCCTGGGGTAGTAAATTTTGCATAGGACCTCTGTTTTAGGCGTGTGATAGCCCGTTGGAAAGGTATTTTCGAGAAATATGTATTACGCTGTCAAAATTTGACTTTGTCTATAGTTTTACTATGGCGAGCCAAAAAAACATTGTTTAGTTCCCCAAAACGGCCTTGGAAGTACCGAAAGATGTGTTGACATGAAAACATACAAAATAATCCAGTTGGATTAGCTGGTAGGTCACCAGTATCCACTTGGAAGATGTGTAGAGCTTCAGACAGCCCCGGGAGTGTAGAACCCACAATTACAAAGAAGTACAAAAGAATGTGTTGAACTAAAAACTGTCAAGAGGAGCTAGTTGAAATAGGTGGGTGGCCACCAATATCCACCTAGATTATAGGCACAAAATAATAATGGTTGATTGGTTGTGGGGTAAGTATGTTTTCTTTCTCTACCTTCCTCTCCTCCTTTTTGAGACATATTTTGTTGGTCTATGTGTTTGAAACCACAATTAGATACACGTATCTTGTGGCATCCTGGAATTTCTTGTACCACTATAAAATATCCTACTCTTTCCATAGATGTTGATGAAGTACATATTATAGGGTTTTTGATAGTTTTTTGTTCATTAATAATTGTTGGTCAACATGAACAATTTTTAAATGATTTGTTTTAAATTTGCAATGGATGGACATGTCTTTCCATGCTATATGATTTAACTTTCAATTAATATATTACGAGTGGAAGGTATCTATAATGTCGAAATTGACTAGTGCTTGCATTTGGCCCCACGTTGTTTTTGCAAGCACACAAATAAGCACAACCATGTCATTGGAAAGACTTGAACTCTGATGGGGGAACTAACAACAACCTACCTTTATCGATCAAGCAAGCCACCATCCACAATTTTGACATAACAAGATATGAAAAAATTTACATTACATTTCTTCTTTATTCACATTGGTCTAAATATCCATCACCTTCATTTTCTTATATTTCATATTCACATACCTTTTTGTGACCTTGATATTACTCTTCCAAAGTATTTTAAACATCAAGTTATTCTCACATTACATCACCATCTCAAATTTGTTCCCCCTTCTACCAAGGAAGGTAAAGAAGGGAACAAGGAGTAGTCTTTGTAAATGAAAATCTACGACACTAAATAATGATGTACAATACTCACTCAAGCCTAGTGAATGGAAATTTATTTCCATATATTAATTACCCAAACCTATCCTTGCATGCAACCCATCACAAGGGACTAAAAAATCATTTGCAACAAGGTACCTATATATGCAACCTTATAAAGTACCTAAGAAAAAACAGCTTCAACAAATTATTGCATGACAAACCCAACAATCAATAGTGAAAGATAATAAGGAAGAATAATAACATGTTGAGTAAGAGCCACCTAAGCCAAGGTAACTTTCTACACAAAAATTATAACTTATTCAAGATGATGTAGAGAAGGTGTACAGTGATCTTAGAAGAAAATATGAATATTTACATTTCGTAGAGACCATAGAGAACACCTTGTGGTGGGTAGACTCTGGAAGAAGATATGGTTGACTAAATATTATTAACCCAAAATTGTAAAAAGAGGAGAAATGTTAAATTCACTAATATGAAGATCTTATAGGAAGAAATGAAGTTTGGAAACATTTTTCCCATGACCTCAAAATAAGAGGCATTTGTGCTTCATAGAAATGTGGTCAACTTTCTTTTTCTTCCTCAGAAAAAAAACATAATTCTATTCATCCAAAGAGAACCAAATTACATTTTGTAGGTGATAACAACACCACCCAATACTAGGTAGAAAATCCCAAAGGGACACAAAGTAACTGATTGGAGAGACAAAAAGAAGAAAATACATGAGTTTATAGAAACCCCTAAAAGGCCGAAAACTCGGTACAAGAGATATTGTCAAAGAAAAATACTCCAAAATAGAAAATCCAAAAAAACCTTGGATATTGGAAGGACCAGGTCAGAGAGGAATGAATCACAATAGCATAACCAGAAGGCGTCCACGTCGATGAAGACCCCATCCAGAAAAAAATAAACCCAGAATTGCACGCCCAGTCCAAGGACCTCAAAATGATGAAGTCGCACGGCACACCCAAGTATATGACCTCAAAGTTCTGGCACTACCCCCGCTAGAAAGAAAAAAACATTAACAACCACCAAACGGAGCCAGATCTGAGAATACCTCAAACCCTAACCAAGCCGAAGAAACCAGAGGGATTAACTAAATAAATGGAGCATATAAAGCATGGATCTCTCATGGAGAAACAAATCTGAGAAAAACCCAGGAATCACCCTCGTAGGAGCACCCAAAATGCTAGAATGCAACACGAAAACAGATTCAGATCCGCACCCAGAGCAAGCCTCCACAAAAGGACCATACAAGTAGCGGGTTCAAGCGTCAAAATAGATCAAGCTCCAACCACACAAGGAGATGGGACCGTCCACCATCCGAGCTAGAGATGAGACGGAGAGAAAATAGTAAAACCCCAGTCCACCGGGAGACAGTCCAATGTGCGAGGATCCAGGTGAAACTGGACGGGAGAAGGCAGAAGCGTAAGGCATGAGAAATATATCACACTGGAAGAGAGGTCGTCGGGAGAAAACGAAAGCATCTGGTTGAGGGATACCACGTTGAAGGAGAGTTGTGAATAGTGGGCACATGCAACTAGGGTTTCCCACAACCATAGAGCCAACATTCACTCCCAATTTTTAATAATAGAAATTGTGAATAAATATGTCATAAATGTGGTCAACTTTCTCTCTTGTGAGAAATGGTTATGAAATTTCTACTAGCATTATCACAAAAGGAGAAAGTTTAAAATATGTTAGTAAGGCGTTGTCTAAACGTTCTACGTTTTGGCATTTTTTGTCAGAATCCAGTGATATAGATCTGGGTGAAATCGGATTTTTCTATTGTTTAAATTGCATTTTTTAATGTATAAATGGATTCAAAGTGTCGAAAAACCCTGGGACACTCGAATTATACAAACTTAACCACTCAAATTTTCAGATCCAACAATTTCTCGCCAAATTTCGAGTAAAATTAAACAAATAAAATGATCAGAAAAGAGCCAAAACAGAGAATTTTTAGGCTACGACATGTGAGCAACAAGAAAGGACACCGTCACTTAAATTTGTTAGAATTAGGATATCATTCTTCCAAATTTTTGTGAAAAGTACATACACTCAAAAAGACAATGATGAACCTATTCAAAAACTAGACACAACACTCAATTCCCTAACAATGGTGGTGATTACAAAAGAAATAAAAGATGATGATACATTATACATTATGTCAAATTTAATGGTTGAATCGAACCATCCAAGCACATTTTTATGTATTAGAATTAGTGAGACTAAAAAATTTGGAAAATGAACTCATAATATAGAGGAAAGATACAAAATATATAATTTTATTGTATTGGAGTCATCGAATACATTGACACTACTTTCTTTTATGTGCCATGTAGTAAGTTTTCAAACCACCACTCCTAAAACCAACATGTATTGACTTGCTAATTAACATGGCTTTTAACACATTACAATACTTTTATTGACCATAATTTATAATATAAAAACCCCTAACATATTGAGTTTGATTGTAGTGTTATTCTAAGTCTCGGGGCGCCAATACCAGGCGCATGCACTTCCAACATGATTGTATCCAGATTACAAGTCTCGGTAGATCCTAAAGCGGTTAACAAGGCTTTCCTCTGGGAAGGGCATCTTTGGAGGACCTCCAAAGTGGTCATTGCACAAGGGGTTTATGATAAATCTTCCACCACAGAGTAGTTCTGGGTGGCCCTTGCGTTTGGGTTATGAGAAGATTTTTTGAATGCGCCTTTGGGAATGCGTGTCATTATTTCGCCCAATGTCTTCTCAATCTATAGAGGAAGAGACGGGAGTTCAGCTTCTTTACCCTTCTCAGAAGTGCTTGGTTTACTATACTCATGCGCTCTAGTCTATATGAAAGCATCACTCTTCACCATATATACGTTCGCGGATGTGGGGTTGTTCGAAGACGGAGAGGGTTCTTGGCTGCCCCCTTCAGTGCTTGCAGAGGCTTGGGTTAGATTTTTCCCATGTTGAAATGGATTGATCAACACAACAGGCTATTGCTGCATCACAAAATTTTGGGCTTATGCAAGCCGAGGACACAGATGGGTCAAGTGGTCTTCCACGCACAAGTTGCATGGATACCTCACCTTTTGTTTCTCAGTGTTGTCCCCACCAGCATTATCGGTAGGTTTTTTATCCCCCTTACTCTTCTTTCATTGTTTTTTCTTTCCTTCAGGTTGTTGGGTGGCCTTTGGGTTAGTCTATTGTACTGTGTGTACCTCCGATGTTTTGGTAGGGGGAGAAACAAAGTAGTAGTTTGGCTGGGGGTTGTGTGTTGTATAGATAACTGCTGCAAATGCTTCGTCAATTGCTCAGCGGGCTTTGTTTGTGCTGAACCAACAATACCATCGGCATGTGGTCCATCTCTCTCTCTAGTTTTATCCAGTATTGAGCATGGTGCATCTGGCAAGATGTTGTATAATAAACCGAACTGAGAATAGATGAGCTCAAATTGTTGAGATCTCATGATGGTGTCTTCTTCGGAGAATAATCCCGACGTCGCAATGTCTTTGGATAACTGCGGGACCAAAGACTTAAGGAACCACTCAAGAAAGAATGTTGGTGGGACTGGCACCTTAATTAAACTCTTTCAGCATCTCCATTCTCGGATGTGATCAAAGATATGGTTCGTTGTTGTCTGTTCGAAATTGGCAAACAGCTTTGTGCCAGCGTCATATCTCACAGGTAACTGGAAACAATTTAGGAAAGCCATTGTCATTTCGACGAAGGAAGAGTATCTTGAGTGATCGAGCTCAATGTACCATTTCACAACACTCCCAATGAGAGTACGTTGAAACAATCACAACTGTACGGAGTCATCTTTCAATGAGTTAGATGAGCACCAAATATGGAAGGTAGTCACATGATCTCCTGGATCTTTGTTAGGCTTGGCTTCGAACTTTGGAATGTCCGAAGGAAACTTCATCAGCATGGGAGGCCAACACGGATCGTTACAAATGGGGTCATTCAACAACCTTGTCAAATCTGGCAAGTGCAAAGTCGCCAGGAAGGGTGGTTTGGGTTGTTGGTGATAACCTGGGAAAAAGGGGCCTGGAGTTTGACTGGCACCAAGTTGCCAAGAAAAGTTCAGCTGCTGGCATGGATTCTGGTAGAAACCATGGCCCTGGCCAGCATATGGATTTTGCGTATGTGGAGACATCATCGACTGATTTCCCAAATAGGACATAGATGGTTGGGAATGCATTATATTCGAAGGACTCTGGGAAGGGTTGCCCTATGTTGGTCCTGTGGGGATAGGCATAGTAGTTTGTCCGGGGTTCCATTGATTATGGAAAGAATTACCCCAGATTGGCATTCCGGATGAGGGAACAAATCCCTGTCAAGAATTCCAAGGACCTTATGCGAAAGAAGTTCCTAGGTTTTCCCCCTGTGCAGGAATAATACCCTGCATAGGAATAGATTGTCCAAAACTGGGATTTCCCCCAGTCGGGAAGGCGTTGTTACCAAATGTTTTGGTCAAAGAAAATGGTGTCGAACCTACCGACATACTATGCGAAGGTGGTCCTTGACTCCCTGCTCCAACCAAACTATGGTGTGTAGGTTCCCCAGCGGATTGTTGATGCGAGCCACCGAGTGAAGGGGACGAAGGAGGGATATGACCTCCTACATAAGGGAAAGCGTTAAAAGGAGCAAGAGTTCCCCTCGTGTGACCTTGCAGAGGAGCACTAGAGCTCCCTGCCCCCAGACCTAAAGTCTATAAAGTGAAGTAGGAAAGTACATGACTTGTACTCGAACTAGGCATCCCGTATGAGAACGGAGGGCCCGTCGCACTTGGTGTGAAAGGGGTTGTGGCTGCCACCAAAGACGAGATCGGGCCACTGTGCGATGCAAAGGCGGTCGAGACTATAGTGGCTCAGACCGGTGATGATGGGTTAGGAGGTGTGAACTCTCCTGTGGTGACAACTGTAGTGGGAATTGAAGAATTCCCAGAAGGAGTAACAACATTTGTTTCCATTGCTGTGTGCAACACTGTCTAGCACTCGTAAGGATGAATCAGTACGATGGTGGGTGCCAAAATATCAGTGGTGGAAGTTTCAGCCAAACCAAAATCTTGTGCTCCAAGGTCTAAAACGGTTGATTCCTCTAGATGTTGGTCGAGCACAATTTCTTGTGACCCGGTTGCTTCAAAAGACCCTTGTTGGTCTAGCTTTCGCCTTAGTGGTGGCGGCGGTGGCTCCAGTGTAACCGGCGATAGGCCAAGAATCCTTTGTGACCGATGAAGCTTGTGATCCTCCACTGTGTGAGAAGATCAAAGACACCCTAGGTTAGTCTAAACATTCAAAAGTAACACACACTAAAAAATTCCCTATAAGATAAGACAGGAAAATACTAAATTAATTGGAAGGATAGTTACAACAACCAATACTATAGCAACTTACCGATGCAAGTACAACTCGAACATGAAAGCACCCTCCGGGTATAATATACAAAGCGTGGCCCAATGTTTTTCCTAGGTACCGTGGTATACCCCCGCAGTCACCTGTGTATGTCCCTAGAAAAGATAGGCAACTAGGTTGCCAGCGCGTAAACAGTCACCAGGCGGGTACAGTCGAAAGTTGGGTAGACCACAATGAGCAGGGTATCGAGCCCGAAATCTGTCAAGGGTATCGAAAGCAAGTGGTCCGAAAGACAACTGAGGACCTCGAATGGATTCAAGATCCACGAAGCCCCATGGTAAATGCAATCGACGGAATCCCAAAACAAGCTCTCTATATGTGTTCTCCACTACGATTGGTCTAGCTTTGGAGGGGTTATCTCCGCTACATTTTCTCACTCGACCTCATGTTTATCCCCTGTGTTAGAGGGGGGTCCCATATAAATTTCATGATATTGGACTTACACACTCCCTAACTTAGACTCCAATGTTTGATTGTAATGGCCTTGAAGAGTTTCCTCTCCAATCTAATCCAAGGCCCTAATCCTGAACTAGTTGGTTAACCCTACAAACATAAAAGTCTAATAAATTTTAGATTTAGTGTTAATTTTATGGCTTTGTCTTATGTCAAGGGGTATGAAAGTGAAATTGATGATGTATAAAAGACGAAAGTAAAAAATGAGTAAAAAGATGGAAACAAAAACTTTCACTTAATGCAAAATTTCAACAACTTTTCAAATTTTTTTATTTTTTTATTTTTTAAGATTTTGGACAGCAAACTCAAAAGGAATTTCACTCGACTACGAGCTACTTATGATCTAAGTAAAGTGCAACAACTTATGAAATAAAATACTTTTCCCTGGCTAATAATGCATAATCACACTCTTCAACCAAACAAGAAAATGAAAGAGATTTTTTATTTATTTAAATGCTGATAAAGCAAAAAGGAAAAATACCAACAAGTAAAAACCAAGAAATTTTTTTTTGGCCTAATCGCAGATCGCAAAGAATCACTTTAACAAATCACACACTAGCAACTTTAACAAATGACTCTCACACTTGTCTCAAAACCCTAAAAAAAAATCTTTTTTTTTTTATGACAACTTTTTAAATGAGAAAAAGCAAGCTAAGGCTAAGATTAATCCTAAGCTACTGACTGCTAAGACAGAGATTCAAACACCTGAGACGTATAACTCTCATCAAGAGAAAGGATGATTTCCTTACCCTCAACAAAAACTATCATGCCCAAGCACGCTACTGATAATCCAACAACAAGCGTGTGAACGTGAGATGTATAGAGCCAGAGGGCGTGTACACGTGGGTTAACCTTCTACAGGCCACGTGTATCTCTAAAACTCCGAGAAAAAATAAAAGCAGGCAACCCAAAACAGTAAGAGACCACTGATATTGATAACCAGGATCTCTTGAAGACTTAGACACTCTCTTTAACAGAAACAAGGAAAACAATGTAAGGAAAAAACTCGTAAAACAAACCAATCTGAGACAAGACTGCAAACAACCAAGACTTAGAAAGAATACCAGAAAACCTCTGAGAATCATTGATTCTGACAGGGAAGAGGATGAGTGCCTCCAAAATTTTCTTGAATCTACATGCTACTACTACTTCTTCAGCTAGCGTTCACACGCGGGCTGAAAGAGAGTAGGGCACGGGTACACGTGCATAGACCTTATGCAGGATGTGTGTACCTCTGTGGGTCCCGAAAAAACACAGTCAAGAAAATAACAGAGACAATTGGTATGGAAAACCAGACTCTCTGCTAGCTCAAACTTTGCAGAAACTAAAAAACAGGCAAGAAAACCAGTCTTTTAAAACTACCCAAAAACAAATAAAAATTCCTAGGAACCCTAGAGACTTCCCCAGTATGGTCGCCAATTATGTTGTGAGGGAAATCCCCTTACGTACTAGAAAATAGGGTTATCTTATGCATGCARCTATGACTGAAAGAAATCTACTTTCTACCTTCATCCCCAGACTTAAACCCCATTCCTTTTCAGCAAATACATGGTTTAGACCAACATACCTTGTTCYGAATGTTYGATGTCAATCCTCATTCACACTTGATMGCTTGTTGGCAGCTATCCTCTCAAGATTGACCTGCATACAAAACAAGCAACAAACTACACATGCATTTTACCTACATACTAATGGGTTAGAGATTCAAACATATATTTATTGATCTATGAAGAACTCATATAGTGGGACGGGAAAAGCATTTCTTTATTATTAACTTCAAATGAATCAACTTACAAATGTTGAGACCGGCCACTGCTCCGCGAATCCTGATCCTGGGCTCATCGTTCAAATGTCCTCCAACTTCTTTGCTTTGTATCTCTTCTTGCACAAGGATGGCTAAAGGGTTGGGACAATAGGAATATGCAATTGGGCAGAGTTTCTTTACTCTATTTTTTCCTCCCCAAATGGGACCCCTAGCCCTTCTTTTATAGGCTAGAAGAAGCTAGGTATTTGGATGAACCCTCGGCCATGCATGGCTAGGAGTTTCAGTTAACTCACCCAAAGCTGTGTGTTTTGTCGGCAACTTTCCTTTTTTCGTGCTTTTGTCGGTCCACGCGGGCTGTTTTAGGTTAGCTAGCGTGTACACGCATGCATCAATGGAGTAGGGTGTGTGGCCCTTATAAAAGAGGTTTTTTAAAGAGTTGTTCAGCAGTACTTTGGCAAAAAAGGGATCTAAGATGGCCTGATGCCAGGTAAGCATGTATGGTGAAAATTAGGGTTATAACACATAGCCACGCAAAATACATAGTGGAGCTACGAGATGATAAAACATAGCCATAGACCAATACAACGTGGATCTATGTGGTATCATAAGTATCATCATGCTCAAATAACTTCCTTCATAACATGGGAAAAGCAAATATCAAAGTGAATTCTCAACCCAGGGTCTTCGTCCCAATCCTAATGTGGTATGAATCTATCCATGTGAATAGATGTTTTGACGTTGAACATGGTAGAAACCACTTGATTATCGGTCATCGAGTTAAATAGTTAACAAGTGTGAGGGAAATCTCCAGTGATGTCAATGACTCCCAAGGTACCTTAGTACAATCCAACAAATATGAATAAATGAGTTGAGGTCGAACATTCATGGAATCATCCAATCATAGGTTAATGATGCAAACCCATAGTTGGAAGCGAGGAGGCCTCCCATTGAGGCATGCAAGTCCCAAGGTACTAATTGGTTTCTAATTCTAATTCTCGGATGATGTGTTAAAGTCGACCGGAAAAGACTCGTTGAAGGAGGGCCCTGATGTATAGAAGATGAACATAGACTGACATGGGTATGGAAACTGGTAATTTTGTAGATGTTTGACTCTCGAGGCGGAAAATTTGATCTAGATTTAGGAGCGGAACGAACTGATTAACAGACTGAATACAATAAACATAGAGATACAAAGAACAACACAGATATCCATTGAACAATATATTCTATTGAATAAATGAAATAGGTTGAAACTATAAAACTGTAGAACTGAAACACTTGCTTGAATGGTGGTAGTTATCTCCGAGAAGAGATGTGGCTGCTACACGCATTTTTCTAAGAAGAATGATTACAATGAGGCTTCAGAGGCCTTTTTGATATTACTCATGAATTCCAAAACCTTAGACATCCAAAAACCTAACCCTAGGAAGTGAAACGCCAAAATTCATGTGGGCCCCTATGGGTAAGTTGGTACCTCAACTTCTCGTGGTTGTAACTTTTGCATACAACCTCCGTTTTAGGTGTGTGATAACGTGTTGGAAATGTATTTCAGAGAACTACTCATTACGTTGTCAAACTTTGACTCTGTCTATGGTTTGACTGTGGGGAGCCAAAAAATCATTGTTTAGGCCTCCAAAATGGCCCTAGAAGTACAACAATATGAGATGACGTGAAAACATACAAAATAAGCCAGTTGGATTAGGTGAGAGGCCACCAACATCCACCTGGAAGATGTGTAAAGCTCCAGACATCCCCAAAAGTGTAGAACCCACAATTACAAATAAGTACAGAAGAATGTGTTGAACTAAAAACTGACAAGAGGAGCTAGTTGAAATAGGTGGGTGACCACTAATATCCACTTGGATCAATCCTCCCCCCTTAGGAATCAAGGGTCTCCATTGTGTTGAGTTCCCCCATTAGGTGAGGAAAATTCTACTGGATTTGGCCCCGGATGAGCCACTTGCCTTGGTGTAGGAGTTTCCCTGCCTTGACAACCCAATAAAGTTGCATCCTTTGTTGGTGAGTGCCCTTGACCTGTGTTTCCACTATCTAATCAGTGGATTTTTTTTCCATGTAGTCAAGGCTGAGCTCTATTGGTTTCAATTGTTCTATGACTCTAAGGTGTTCAATAATGGCGAAAAATATGGCCAAATGAGGTCCACATTGAACATTGGGTGCAAGCCAAGGAATGGTGGAGTATTGAGCTCAAAATCATTGTTACCCATAGCCTTGGTGATGGTGTAAGGCCCATAGAAAATTGGGTGGAGCTTCCGATGGGGCCCTGTAAGACGCTCATTCTGCAAATGTAACTAGACCTTCTCCCCAACCTGAAACTGGTGCGATACCGTGTGTTGATCATGATGTTGCTTGTACTTAGCATTGGATTTCTACAAAATCTCCTGGACATGTTGACATATGTGTTGAATCCGCTCAATGAATCTGGTAGCTTTTTCAGTCTCATACTGAACATGGGAAGAGTCTATCTGTGTGGCCACCCACTTTTCATATTCATTTTAATTTTGTATGGATGTGTTCTATAACTTTTTGTATGTTATAAGTCTATATGTAAACATAAACGAATATAAGAGTTAGGTGTAGTCTAGCCCAAGTAAATCYGTGTGGCCTTGCCACCGAGTTGAAAAGTTGTGGTGTTGCACGTCATTGAGAATGGTGGATGTTTCTTCAATCCACCCAAATTTATCCAGTGGTGTGATGGGTGGTATAAGAGMTAATCACATATCRGAGYGCTTTACCATTTGCAGGGTTTGGTGAGTTCATCCAYAGTAGTGGTGAAGAGGAGGGAACAAATATTTTTGCAAGTTCGTCAGAAAGACTAAAATGAGGCGTGYCTTAGTAAAACTATGACCGTGGGTTGTGAATATAAAAGGCTAGAGAGAATTGGTGTAAGGAGTTAGACATGGTTTCCACAAGGTTGGACACACTAAGGAGATGCCTCAGAGGTAGYCAGGTTGTGAAACGAAACTTGCATATTTTGGTGAAGAGTATGTAATGAAACTTGGGGAAAGTATTTGTTGATCTAAAAGACTATTTTACGGTCTTAAGGTCAAACTGACGGGGATATGAATCCTCTTGCATTTTTAGAGAGGTGGTTCTCCTCTTTTTCTTATGAAATTATAAACAAAAATATAGCAAAGTCTGAGAAGGACCAGAATTTTTGAAAAGCTAACATTCACATTCAAAACAGTACCTATTACTGGGACCAGGTATCTTTTAAGGAAAATATATACAATATATTACATAATCAATAAACCAAATGAGTATGATAAATAAAAGGATAGCAGTTCCATCACAGGATTCATCAAGACAATAAACAATATCCACACTAAAGATATAAGAAAGATGGACCGCATATAGAAGATAAATTTAAATGATCATTCCATTAAACACCAAAAATATTATGGTGGATGAAACATTTGGAAACTCAAGCTTCAAATCAAAGTATTTGAGAATATAATAATGCAGTATCCCAAGTAGTTCTCTTGGAGTCTCAAAAACTAATATAAGTCTTTAAATACAAAGCGAATGTATTTAAAGAAAATATTTTCATTTTCCCTTCAAAGAGGACTGGGATGGGGATCCCATGAACCATAAAATGAAAAGACCTAGAAGATAAGAGGAAAAAATCAAGGATCAGCCTGGTTTTCACATATGATTGTGGAAGAAATAGACTTTAAAAGGGGGAACAAAGTTTTTGTTTGACTCATTGTGATGGAAAGTTATCATAACCCTTTACTTGCTTGGAGGTGTTTCTTTTATAGATGTTTATTGTGGCTAAGGTGGCATAACTGTTGCAATTGTTTCTTGATATTCTCTCTCGGTAATTTTGATTAATGCTTTCTTCAACCACTCCTTGATATACTCCCTTAAAAGAGTTATGATAATCTCATGCTTATTTTTAATTTCAAATAATTCATTTTCAAATTCTCTCATATCCATACCCGATTGATGCAATGTGTCATCAACTTCATCATTTCTATTGATATATCGGTCTAACCATTTTTCAACTTCTTCTTCGGAAAATTTTATTGTTTCGGTAAATTCATTTTCCCAAGATACTTTTGATGCATTAATTTGTCTCATTAAGGTTTACTTTGATAAGAGAATGGTATCCATCAATAAATTAGGATCATTAATTTCCTTCGTAAGATCCACAAGTTTAAGGAACAAATCACTTTTATTTTATTTTATAAAACATCAATCTCATTTATCATTCCTTTCAAATATTTAATTCTTCTCAGCCAACATGCATTGAATAGTTTCATATGGTAAGTTGAAGGAAGTTTTTTTTCTTTTCTATGGGCTTCACTTAATCTCGAGACTTTTGTTGAGAATGTACTCATGGCTTCCCTGTAAAATCCTTCATCATTTTCCAGGTCTTTTTGCAAATATTCTTTGAACTGTTCTATTCTTGATGAAAAACTAGCAATACTTTGAGCAACGTCCCAAATTTATTGAATTATATCAATTCTTTTCTATATGGAATCGTCAACATATTTTCTTATTGCTTGTAATAAACTTGAGGAGCCTTTACATTTACTAATGCTTTCTGGAATGTTTTCTAACACAAGTGTCAGTTGAATTGTATTCAAGGGATCTCGAAATAATGGTCATGGCATCAAGGTCGCTTCTAATTCTTTTATATTTTGTTTCAACTCTAAATTTTCATTTTCCATAGTATCAATAGACTGTTTCAAAGCTTCTCCATTTGCACCGTGGAATTGTGCAATTTTGGATGGTGCAACTTTGTCAAAATCAATTGATGATTTCCATCTTTCTTATGACTTTTTATTTTTTGTATTGAATTTTTCTAGTAACATTTTTTTGGATTCATGAGTGTAGGCCATGTGGTGCAAAGTAATAGATTCCTCCTCGAATATTTCAGGTTCCTCGATAATTAGGGATTAAACAATTTCCCTGGTTTTCAATACTCTTTGTGCAAACCACTTAGGTTCTTCAATGAGCTCGTCGGTATCCATTACTCGTGGAATTTCCTAGACTTCGAGCATGCTCAACCTTATTGTTGGTGTATTTATTTTCCTTTTAACAAAAGTATATGCAATATGGGACTTTTCAAAAGATATTTTCTTGGTGGGTCTTTATCACCACCATCGTCTAACCCTCCAGCTGATGTTTTTCTCATCTCCATACCATTGGTTCTATTCTTTGTTCTTGATGGAGTACTCTTCTGGGAAGTTGTTGGTGAATTAGGATTTTTGTTTGTCACTTCCCTGCCATGTTGCTAGTAACCTTTGTTGGTGTTGATTATTTCTACCATGTTATCCAAAACTTGGCTTGTCACGATTTCAAGGAGATCTATATTATCTCTGCAGCCTTCTTGAAATTCTTCAACTTTAGTGAAATACAAAGAATAATTGATTAATTCCATATGTTTAGTGAATTTGTTATATGGGTTGAAACCTTTAACAAATTTGGCTTCCTTTAAGCCGAATTGGTCATGATTGCCCACAAGTTCGTTGAGGTGGGTTGTTTTTTACAGTGAATTCTCCAATTTTCCATGGTAGGGGCATGAATTGTTTTTTCCTCCTCTCATAAAACAAATGGGCCCAAGTTTTATACTATATGCACATTTCCTTGGAAAAAATTCTATATGATACATAAAATGGGAGAAGAAAAGGATTTTCTTCACCACCAAATAGCCTGATAACAGTAAATTCTTCGGAAGTTTCATAAACTCCTTTCCCAAAGAGAAATGTGGTTTCTTCAAGAGATAGTATTGGCGTACTAGGCCTAAAAATCAACTTTTTGAACTCTGAAATAAAATTGTTATGAACTGGGTAAAAGTTATATTGAGATTTGTGTCTATACATAGACGAATACCATGCACAAATTGGTTCCATATTAAAATCAACATTATTTTCCCTCGACAAGTCTTCAAATACATGACCATAAGCAATGGAAAAGATGAGCTAAGAAGTCATATAGAATTTTCAAGTCTCTTTCAAATTACCCAGTTGGAAATGAACTTCACTTGAAACAAGATAACCCCAATCTATAATGGTTTTTTCACGCAGAGCGAAATGCAAGGCATATATAATATTTCTCGGTACACATGTAATAGATTCCAGACCAATAATACAAGTGAAAAACGATGCAAATTATCTGTATGTGTAGTTTAGTGAAGTTAACTCAATCCAAGAAACATCGGGGTTACTGCTTAGGTCCTCCAAGTAATTTCTTAGAAACCTCTCCCCTCCTTTAAGTTTCTTCAGAACTTCATCGACCTCTTCGTTTTTAAACTGAAAGGTAGATGTAGGGAGTCGTGGCATTCTAGAAAATGTTGAAGGAGCTAAAGAAATGGGTTGATGTCCTTACAACTGAATTATTATTTTCTCAGAGTTGAACTTATCTGCACACCATTGAATAGTTTCTTTGAAGTCTGTTACTTCTGGAATGCAACATGCTAATGCTATACCTGAAGTCCAAATTAAGTTCATTTTCTTTTCGGACAGAGAAAGAGTCTTGTAGTAATTGTATGCCCTCGACCACTGAAACTCTTGATCCTCATGCCCAAGTGTGTTTAGTGTGTGTCCGCAATACAACTCATTTTTATTTCTTGACACTATATTTTTTTTCTTTTGGCTTTGACAATAGGTGGCACTACTATTGATATTTACAACTTGGCATATTAGTGTTTACTTAATTTCACCATGTATTGTCCTGATAGTTTAATCAATCATAAATCTTTCTTTTAATGTTGTCGGCTTGCATGAGATTTGAATTTATTGCAAGGTTTACAAATGTTTTTTTAATTTAATAATGGCATTATGCTTACACAAGTGGTTCTCGATGTGGTGGGGAAAATAAATGTGATGGGAAGTGGTGATGTGATGTTGTGGCAAATGTAAAATGTTAAGTATGAGAGTGTAATATGAGGAATGGAAAGTGAAAATTGTATAATGCGGGATTGTGGACTTGCGGACCTGGAGAACACGGACACGAAGAAAAGTAAGGAGGTCCACACTGAAACTAGAAATGAGGCTATGTATTGGACATAGTTGTTTTGTGGATCAAAGAAGTGGAAGGTGCATTTTGTATAATATGGGACTTCGGACCTAGAGACTAGAGAAAAGGTTATCGAATGGTAAGTGGCCCCACATCCACTTTTTTATGAAAATTGGTTAAGTATTGAAAAGTGAAAAAGGTACGATTTGGGAAACGAAAAAGTGGGAAGTTCATTTTGGAGGACACAGGATTGCAGACTTCAGACCTGTATACATGTAGACCCAAAAATTGTGCTACTCCCACTGCACATTGCTTAAATTTGGTTAGTGTTGGAAATATTTTGATAAAGAAAAAAAAGACTAAAGGGGAAAAACAAGGGAAGAACCCTATGGATGGTTAGATGAAAACAAAAAATTGATCATGAATGCAGATCAACAGTCTTGAAGTTATTTCTCACCACACTTTGCATGAATCATGAAGATCCTTAGAAGTTCGGGCATGGTCGATTCACATGAAAATGAAAGCGACACCAAGAGAGATCCCAAGACACTCAAGATGAGAGATTGCTCCTTGCCTTAAAAAAATGATGGAACAGATAATGCATGCGATGTGTTCACATGGTGAAAAGGTCCAACGATTGGAGATTGAAATGGGAAAACATTTACATGGTTTTAACGAAGTTGTTTGGGAATGCCAATAGACAAAAAATTTGTTCACCAGTACTCTAACCGATGACTTCCAAGATAGACTAAAGGAAACAAAGGGTGTTGTGGCTTCGGTCAACCAAAAAGTGAAAGATCAGGAGGACACCATCACATTATTGAAATGACTTGTAGCTAGTGGGATGAACTCATCCCTTGTGCAGATATGAATCGAGATGAAAGAACAAGAACCATATGACAGGAATCACAACACTAAGTTGTTGGGAAATTTATGTTGGGATATGGAGAAATACTTGGAGCAGTTGAATGGAAGTCTAGAAGAGGCCAAGGTAAAGCTTGTTATTATGTTCTTGACAGGGACTAGGAAAATTTGGTGGAGAAACAAAGTGGAAGACTTAGCATCTACGAGGACCATCAAAAATATCAAAAACTGGGTAGAGATGAAGGAAGCCTTGAAGGCACAGTTTGGTTTGGGAAACCAAGCTTGGGTTGCTAGAAACCAATTGTTGGCTCTCAAGCACATTGGTAAGGTCTAGACCTATATCAAGGATTTCACAGGCCTGATGTTGGAGATCAAAGACATGTTGGATGAGGATAGTATTTTCCACTCCATTAATGGTTTGCATACTTGGGCATAGAGTGAGATGCGGTGCCAAAAAATGCAGACCCTCGCAATAGAAATCACCACAACAGACAAGTTGTTAGAATTCAAGGGTGAAGCCAAAGTAGGATGATGGCCAACATGAAAAGTAGAGAAAGAAGATGAAGGATAAGGGGAAGTCGAAGGAATCCAAAGGTAGTGAAAACAATCCAAAGCAAGCATATTTGCAAAAAGAGAAACATTTGATTTCATGTTGGATTTGTGCAAAGGAGCATTACACAAAGAATTATATGTTGAAGCAAAAACTAAATTCTTTAGATAAATATGACAACCCATCCATGGGAGTGCTACATGTTTTGGGTGTTTTTGCGGAGGTAGAACCAACATTTACTCAATATCTCCACTTGTCGAGACTTAGTTATGTTCAAGAAGATATCAATGGGAAAATGACTTTGGCTATGGTGGAAAGTGGTGTTATTCACAACTTCATGAGAGAAGATGTTGCACAAAGTCTTAGACTGAAGTTTGAGTAGGCACACACTTATTTCAAAGCATTGAAATCGAGTGAATAGGATATTTTTGGCGCAACAAAGAATGTTCCTATGAAGCTTGGGGAATGGACCAAAAGGGTGAGTTTCACCATTGTTTTGTTAGACTATTACAATGCAGTGTTGGGTCAAGAGTTCAGGCAGATCGAGAAGGTAGTTCCCATTCCACATGTCGATTGCTTGGATATGATGTGATCCAAAATATATTTGCAGAACGAAATGAATATAGATTATTATCAAAATATGCTTAACACAAAATAATAGATATACACTAAAACTGGTTTCTATTCAATAAGGAAATAAATTGAAACTGTAAAATGCAGCGGAAACAAGCTTGCTAGAATGGTGGTGGCTTATCTCTGAGAAGAGATGTGATGGTTGCACTCATTCACAAGAAGATGATTACAATGAGGCTCTGAAGGCATTTTTACAATAAACAAGAATGTCAAAAACCCTAGACATCCAAAAAACCTAACCCTAGGAGATGAAGCGCCAAAAGTCATGTGGGCCCCATTTGGGTAAGTTAGAAATCAACTTCCCGGGGTCGTAACTTTTGTATACGATCTTCGTTTTAGGCGCACAATAGCCCGTTGGAAAGGTCTATCCTAGAACTACACATTTTTTTTCTATCTATCGAAGTTCATTACGACTATAGAGAGCCCTGAAAAACACTGTTTAGGGCCTCAAAATGGCCCCGCAAGTCAGGGACCCAAAAACTAGGGAAAAACTGCCAAATTGGAAAACTGCCAAAAATGAGCTAGTTGGAATAGGTGGGAGGCCACCGACATCCATCTGGATCAATCCTCCCCCCTTAGGAAGTAATGGTCTCCATTGCATTGATTTCCCCCATCAAATGAGGAAATTTTTATTGAATTTGGCCCTGGGTGAGCCACTTGCCTTGGTGCAGGAGTTGCCCTGCTTTGACAACTCGATAAAGAAGGATCATTTGCTAATGAGTGCCCTTGATATGTTTGTCCACAATATGATCATGGGATTATTGTTGTGTGCATTTGAGGTTGAGCTTTGTTGGTTTCGGTTGTTCTGCTATCTCTGAGGTGTCCAATAATGGTGGGAAATATGGTCGAAGGATATCCAAGTTGAACACTAGGTGCAAGCCAAGGAAAGGAGGAATGTTGAGCTCGAAAGAATTATCACCCACATCCTTGGTGATGGTGTAAAAACCATAATGGCGTGGGCAAAGCTTTCGATGGGGTCCTGTAAGGCGCTCTTTCTGCAAGTGCAACCAAACTTTTTCACCCACCTGAAACTTATGTGGCACCCGGTGTTGATCATGGCATTGCTTGTACTTGTCATTGGACTTCTATAGGATATCCTGAACCTATTGGCGAATGTGTTGGATCCAATCAATGAACTGGTTGGCTTTGTCAACTTCATTTGGAGCAGGAGATGAGTCAGTCGAGGTGACCGCAAGGGGTAGTGCAACATCTATGGGACCCAATGGTTGGAATCCCAAGCCCACCTAAAAAGGGTTGTGGTCGGTTGAGCTATGCAGGGCTCAGTTGTAGCTATGTTGAACATAGGGGATACTCTCATCCCATGTGTGATGATGCTTGGAATTATACATGCGCAGGATATGCATGATCATTCAATTTACGACCTCGGTTTGGCCATCTGTCTGGGGATGGAAGGTCATGGATTTGGTGAGACAATGCTTTTTTGGATTCCAAAATGTACCCGGACTCATTCAAAGAATATCTCAGCAGTGGCCTCTATTGTGATGCTCTTCTTGCAGGCAGCCATAATCGCCATCTTAGAAAAGTGATCCACAACCATAAAAACACAATCATTTCTCTGCTTCATGGACGAGTGGCCTGACATGTAGTCCATTGAGATGGATTCCCATGGTCTGTCAGGAGTAGGCAGAGGGGTGTACAGGCCTTGTTTCTTAGTGGTTGGTTTGGCAATTGCGTAGGTAGTGCATGACTTGATATACTTGATGACCTCATGTCGAAGTATTGGACAGTAGAAATGTTTATGCATCATTACCACTGTCTTTTTGACACTGAAGTGTCCTTCCACCTGACTGTAGTGGGCTTCCCAGATCATCTTCGCTCGCTCGCTTGATGGAACGTAGATATGGCCCAGACTGTACAACAACCCCCCCTGAAGATGGAAATTAGTGGTAATTGTGTTTGTGCCCAACATTTGGTAGGTGGTAATGAAGTCTGGGTCTTTCTCATAGATTTGGGGACATCCAGAGGTTTCACGGCCACAAGAGTCTAGAACCATGGTGATTGTCATGATTGGTGGTCTGTTGAGGCCATCATCGACATGGTTGGTACTTCCCATTTTATACTTGATGTTGAGGTGGAGTTGTTGCAAGTACGTGGACCACTTCTGATGGCAGTCATTCTACAATTTGCCTTGTGTCTGCATGAAATACAGTGGCTTATGATTAGTGTGGATGATTGTATCCTTCCCAATAATGTAATGTCTCCCCTAGCGACAGGCTTACACAATGGAGTACATTTCTTCACAGCATAGTTTGAAGTATTTGTCTCGATCTCAAAGGGTTGTTACAGGTCCGATAGTGAAAGTAGTGGGGCTAAGCACTAGTGCTGCTTCAAATCATTGAACGCTTGTTGTTGGGAACATCCCCACACAAATTTCACCTTACCACCACCCCTGGTTACTTAGTTGAGGGCCCATACAATATGGGAGAATCCCAACACAAACCTACGGTAGAAATTGGCAAGGCCCAAGAAGCTCTGAAGCCTAGTGAGTGTGGTTGGGGCTGGCTAGTCATAGATGACATATTTTGGCTGGATCCACATGTATGCCATGATGATCAATTATGTAGCCTGGGTAATGAACCATGTCCATTCCGAAGGATAACTTTTCCAAGTTGGCGTAGNAGATGATTACAATGAGGCTCTGAAGGCATTTTTACAATAAACAAGAATGTCAAAAACCCTAGACATCCAAAAAACCTAACCCTAGGAGATGAAGCGCCAAAAGTCATGTGGGCCCCATTTGGGTAAGTTAGAAATCAACTTCCCGGGGTCGTAACTTTTGTATACGATCTTCGTTTTAGGCGCACAATAGCCCGTTGGAAAGGTCTATCCTAGAACTACACATTTTTTTTCTATCTATCGAAGTTCATTACGACTATAGAGAGCCCTGAAAAACACTGTTTAGGGCCTCAAAATGGCCCCGCAAGTCAGGGACCCAAAAACTAGGGAAAAACTGCCAAATTGGAAAACTGCCAAAAATGAGCTAGTTGGAATAGGTGGGAGGCCACCGACATCCATCTGGATCAATCCTCCCCCCTTAGGAAGTAATGGTCTCCATTGCATTGATTTCCCCCATCAAATGAGGAAATTTTTATTGAATTTGGCCCTGGGTGAGCCACTTGCCTTGGTGCAGGAGTTGCCCTGCTTTGACAACTCGATAAAGAAGGATCATTTGCTAATGAGTGCCCTTGATATGTTTGTCCACAATATGATCATGGGATTATTGTTGTGTGCATTTGAGGTTGAGCTTTGTTGGTTTCGGTTGTTCTGCTATCTCTGAGGTGTCCAATAATGGTGGGAAATATGGTCGAAGGATATCCAAGTTGAACACTAGGTGCAAGCCAAGGAAAGGAGGAATGTTGAGCTCGAAAGAATTATCACCCACATCCTTGGTGATGGTGTAAAAACCATAATGGCGTGGGCAAAGCTTTCGATGGGGTCCTGTAAGGCGCTCTTTCTGCAAGTGCAACCAAACTTTTTCACCCACCTGAAACTTATGTGGCACCCGGTGTTGATCATGGCATTGCTTGTACTTGTCATTGGACTTCTATAGGATATCCTGAACCTATTGGCGAATGTGTTGGATCCAATCAATGAACTGGTTGGCTTTGTCAACTTCATTTGGAGCAGGAGATGAGTCAGTCGAGGTGACCGCAAGGGGTAGTGCAACATCTATGGGACCCAATGGTTGGAATCCCAAGCCCACCTAAAAAGGGTTGTGGTCGGTTGAGCTATGCAGGGCTCAGTTGTAGCTATGTTGAACATAGGGGATACTCTCATCCCATGTGTGATGATGCTTGGAATTATACATGCGCAGGATATGCATGATCATTCAATTTACGACCTCGGTTTGGCCATCTGTCTGGGGATGGAAGGTCATGGATTTGGTGAGACAATGCTTTTTTGGATTCCAAAATGTACCCGGACTCATTCAAAGAATATCTCAGCAGTGGCCTCTATTGTGATGCTCTTCTTGCAGGCAGCCATAATCGCCATCTTAGAAAAGTGATCCACAACCATAAAAACACAATCATTTCTCTGCTTCATGGACGAGTGGCCTGACATGTAGTCCATTGAGATGGATTCCCATGGTCTGTCAGGAGTAGGCAGAGGGGTGTACAGGCCTTGTTTCTTAGTGGTTGGTTTGGCAATTGCGTAGGTAGTGCATGACTTGATATACTTGATGACCTCATGTCGAAGTATTGGACAGTAGAAATGTTTATGCATCATTACCACTGTCTTTTTGACACTGAAGTGTCCTTCCACCTGACTGTAGTGGGCTTCCCAGATCATCTTCGCTCGCTCGCTTGATGGAACGTAGATATGGCCCAGACTGTACAACAACCCCCCCTGAAGATGGAAATTAGTGGTAATTGTGTTTGTGCCCAACATTTGGTAGGTGGTAATGAAGTCTGGGTCTTTCTCATAGATTTGGGGACATCCAGAGGTTTCACGGCCACAAGAGTCTAGAACCATGGTGATTGTCATGATTGGTGGTCTGTTGAGGCCATCATCGACATGGTTGGTACTTCCCATTTTATACTTGATGTTGAGGTGGAGTTGTTGCAAGTACGTGGACCACTTCTGATGGCAGTCATTCTACAATTTGCCTTGTGTCTTCATGAAATACAGTGGCTTATGATTAGTGTGGATGATTGTATCCTTCCCAATAATGTAATGTCTCCCCTAGCGACAGGCTTGCACAATGGAGTACATTTCTTCACAACATAGTTTGAAGTATTTGTCTCGATCTCAAAGGGTTGTTACAGGTCCGATAGTGAAAGTAGTGGGGCTAAGCACAAGTGCTGCTTCAAATCATTGAACGCTTGTTGTTGGGAACATCCCCACACAAATTTCACCTTACCACCACCCCTGGTTACTTAGTTGAGGGCCCATGCAATATGGGAGAATCCCAACACAAACCTACGGTAGAAATTGGCAAGGCCCAAGAAGCTCTGAAGCCTAGTGAGTGTGGTTGGGGCTGGCCAGTCATAGATGACATATTTTGGCTGGATCCACATGTATGCCATGATGATCAATTATGTAGCCCGGGTAATGAACCATGTCCATTCCGAAGGATAAATTTTCCAAGTTGGCGTAGAGTTGGTGCTATTGCAGGGTGTGTAGAACCTGTTGAATATGATGCAAGTATTCTGCCCAAGTCTTGTTGTAAATGAGGATGTCATCCAGATACACCACTACAAAATTATTGGTGAATGGTCTTAGGATATCGTTCATCATCCTCATGAAAGTGGTTGGAGCATTTGTCAAACCAAAGGGCATGACCAACCATTCAAAAAGACCCTCCTTTGACTTGAAGGCAGTCTTTCACACATATGTATGTTCTTTCGAGACCTGGTGGTAGCCAGACTTCATATCAATCTTACTGAAGTATTTGGCCCCCGTGAGTTGATCAAGGAGGTCGTTAATTCGGGGAATCGGGTATCAGTTTTCGACTGTGATTTAATTCAGGGTATGGTAATCAATGCAGAGTCGTCAAGTTCCATCTTTCTTTTGTACCAGCACGATTGGGCTCCCACAAGGTGATGAGATGGGATGGATGTGCCCCTTGTGGAGAAGTTCTTGGATCTATCACTTGATCTTCTCATTCTCTAATAGAGAGCGGCAATAGACTAGCCCATTGGGAAGCGGTGCAATGGGGGTCAGATCAATGGGGTGCTTGACCTAACAGTGTAAAGGTACCCCAGTAGATGAGGAGAAGATATTTCAGTATTATTTCGAGACCTTATCCACTTGATTTTTCCATGTGGAGAGGTTGGCCGCAAAGAGCCTAGATGTGGTTGTGATATTTTGCTCATTCTCAAAGTGAAACACAAAGAAGACAAAATTCCATGTCTGAGACATGACCTTTCTGCATTGCTTGGCAGAGATAAAGGAAATAGGACTGGGTGGGATTGCCTTAGGTATCTTGTACAATTTCTTGCTCAATGTAATAATAACACTGCAAGGCCTAGACTCATATATAGCATGATGTTTCCATAAACATGGTTGGCCCAAAAGAACATTACAAACTTCGAGAGGGGAAACATCACACAATACCTCGTCTTTGAAGGTTTGATGCCATATGACAGGAGACATTGTTGGCTGACACGGATGTCGTTTCCTTGGTGGAGCCATATGATGGTGTAGGGATGTGGGTGCTCCATTGTCGGCAGGGTAAGTATCTTGACAACCTTTGCTGAGATGAGGTTATTTTGGCTATCGTTATGAATGATGAAGTGCAGCGAGGTACCCTTCACCCACATCTGTGAATGAAAAAGACGCTCGCCTTCCTCTGGCTCCTCTAGTTCACTGGGCTGGAGCTTGGTAGTAGCAACGGTAGCATTGTGTGTTGTGTCTATGATCTGTCTCCCCCTTTATGGTTCTGAATCAGAGTCAGAACCCGCATCTAATTCAGAGGATTTCACCTCATCCACCAGTGACTGCTTTAAGCAGAAATCAACAGTGTTATGCCAGGGGCTCTTATGGAAGTTGCACCACTTCCTAGTATATTTCTTTGTCTTTTCGGTGTTCTTCTTTGCTTGCGGCCTGGATTGGTTGTCCTGAGGTTGTCCGTCTTTACTCTGTCCTTTGTTTTGTGGGTTAGGTCCGCCCTTTCCTGGATTTTGTTGTGAGGGGTTCCCAGGCCCAAATTGTCGTGTCTTTTGTTTGAGCTTCTGCTCGATTTTGACGGCATATCGGTTGGTCACGCCCAAGGATGAGATGTCTAGAAACTCCATTTCAGCCTGGATGTATCTATGCAGACCGTCGCGATACTTGAGCACCAAATTTCACTCAGAATCTTTGATACCTAGCTCGGTGCGCAAGGTATGGAAGATATTTGTGAACTCGAGCACCGCTTGGTCTCTTTCCTGCCGCAACATGGTTCATTTTGTGTGCAGGTCGTCATAACTTCCAACGGGGTAGTATTTTTCCTTAATAGCATCCTTGAAGGACTCCCAGGTGACTGCGACTGTAAATAATGAGGGTTTCTCTGTTTCCTTTTTCTCACATAAATTTTCCCACCAATCTTTGACATGGGGGACGACTTTGAGGAGCACAAAAGTAATCTTTTCTCTATTCTAGAAGTTATGGACAGAGAAATACCCTTCTATAAGATTCAACCATTTTTCTACTCCATTTACATCTATATGACCTTCAAATATAGGAATATAGAAGTTGATTTATACCTTGAAGGGGGCGACACCTCCGTTTGAGGAAGATGTGTCACATGTTGGTACCCGCTGAAGGATTTGCGCAAAACTATCCATCATCTCGTTCCTTTGTTGCGTGAGGGATTCCTAGAGAAACATTTTGAAGCGATCTCATGTCCCATCATCTTTCTTTTCTTCTTCCATGAGAGGTCGTTTGGGCATGCAAGAGCTTTTTTCCTCAAGAGAAACAAGCTCGAGACCCAAGTCTTTGTACCCTAACCTTGTTGGGGACATGCATTAAGAACGACAAGGAGAAGACCGCTCAGATACCACTGGTCTAGAATGTATTTGCAGAACAAAATGAATACATATTATTATCAAAAGATTCCTAACATAGAATAACAGATATACAGTAAAACTGGTTTCTATTCAATAAGGAAATAAGTTGAAACTGTAATATGTAGCAGAAACAAGATTTCTAGAATGGTGGCGGCTTATCTCTGAGAAGAGATGTGACGACTAGGTCATTCGCAAGAAGATGATTACAATGAGGCTTTGAAGTCATTTTTAAAATAAACAGGAATGTAAAAAACCCTAGACATCCAAAAAACCTAACCCTAGGAGATGAAGCGCCAAAAGTCATGTGGGCCTCGTTTGGGTAAGTTAGAACATCAACTTCACGGTGTCGTAACTTTTACATACGATCTTCATTTTAGGCGCACGATATCCCGTTGGAAAGGTCTATATGAGGCATACACATTTTTCTGCTATCTATTAAAGTTCAATCTAACTGTGGTGAGCCCTAAAAGACACTGTTTAGGGCCTCAAAATGGCCCCGCAAGTCAGGGACCCAAAAACTAGGGAAAAACTGTCAAACTAGAAAACTTCCAAAAATGAGCCAGTTGGAATAGGTGGGAGGCCACTGACATCCATCTAGATCATCATGTCAGGACCAATGCCATGTATGGTGCATATAATGAAGGGGATCAGTGGGATGAATATGTCTTCCCTGCGATTGGTTTTTCGCCAGCACCCTTGCTTAGACATCGATGGATGAAGTGAAGATGTGGAAAAACTAAATAAATCAAACAATCTGGAAGTGTTGGAAGACTTAGAATGGCGCATCAACAAGATCAAATATATATTGGATGATTTCGTTCATGGCATGGATAATTTTTCTAAATTTTATAAAGCAAGTATTTCAAAATAACTGATGGAGATAGAGGAAACGAAGAATCTAGAGCTTAAGGGATGGAGAGTTGAACCATTCATTGCACATGTGTGTTAGGGGGAAGAAATATTTCCCTGGTATGGACATGCAAAGGAGGAGGTTGGACTAATTGCAGAGACATTTGGAGACAACGAATGGCCCTACGATCCATAAGTTGAGCAATTTGTGGAGAAAGTTGATGGAAAAATCAGCTCTAACGTTCCATTGTTGATGTACTTAACGAAGAAGCATGGTGATAATGTGAAGGATTTGGAAAAGGAAAATGAGGATGGAAGTGTTGACTCATTGGGCCACCCCCTTCCACTCTCACAATGAAAACGTGAGCATGTTGTCTCACTGTCACGAAGATGACAGTGATCTGACTAATTGGTGCCTTAAAGACAGGCACCATAATGATTTAGGAGGATGCGATGCTTGAGCAATTGCGAAGAGAAATGGGTGGTTTTAGTGTTGAAGTGAGTTCTTGTGGAATTGGTGTGACAGATGGACTGGCTGCCCAAATATCTAAGACACAAGGGGGTCCAACACACATTGACAACATAGGTAGCTAGTGTAAGGATGCAACAACGAGATGCGAAGCAAAATCTGGGGTCATGATAGACGTGGCAAATAACCGCAACAAATGAAATAATATTGAGGATTGTCGAGATGGAAACAACTTGGAGTGGGGGAGCATGTAAGGCTTGGAGCTCCAAGCCTAGGCATGTCCACTTCCACCACAGTCTGAAATGAAGGAAACCAAGCAGGCAGGATTCTTAATGCAAATGAAGAGATAAAAACTTCATATAGAGGAGAGTTGGGGTTCCTTTGGGCATATGATGTGCCAAGGAGTGACTCCTCCCAAAGATGGCGTACAACATAAGTTAGGCATGGGGATTTATGAAATACATGGATAGAAGAAATGAAGGCATCACTGAATGTAGAAATGACTATGGTACAAGGAGGGTACGCTTAGGTGAGTCATTCTAACTCACCTAAGGGACGTATGTACATAAACGATGAGTCGAATGGAATGAAAGGTTGCATCAAATGAAGGGTTTAGCGGACATGACCAAGGCATCATACAACACAAGAAAACCATGAATTTGGTTGAAGGAACCATTGTGGGCATGCCTTGGGTGTCTAACAAATGAAAGAGTCAGACAAGAGAAAGGAAGGGGTGCTTAGGGAGTCGACCCGACTCACCTAAGGGGGTGCACGCACCTAATGATGGTCATTTAGATCATTATGTGGACAAAACATGGTGAAACAAGGTAGGCTCGACCTAAGGAAAGAATACGTGTTGGTTCATGAGTTGGGCGCCTATATATTCCCGAGGGAGAGACCAAAACGAATTCATTCATTCAACCAAGTAACCAAGTGTGGGGACTAGTTGGTGATCGCAGTTTGGAAGTCAAGAGAAAGGTCACACAGACTAAGGCAGGGGTAGCATGTATCATAGATATGAGGCATGAAGGAGAAATGGTTTGTTTAGCTTTGTGGTTGTTGTATCAAATGGTTTTACAAGGTGACATGAGCGAGGTTTGTCTATTTTGTTTCACACAGGTTATTGTTGAGTAAACTAGAGTGGAAGATCCTTGTAAAAAAATCTTCGGTGTGGCACGAGTGTAGACTTAGCACATTGTTGTCTTTGTAATAAAAATTATGCATTAGGCCGATTTGGTTGCCCACTTTGCATATTCATTTTAACTGTGCATGGATGTGTTCTATCACTTGTTGGATGTACTAAGTTTGGATGTAAACATAAATTGTTAAGTAATAAACTAATCTAAGAGTAGGCATAGTTTGGGCCAAGTAAACCAGTGTGGTCTTGTCATCGATTTGAAAAGTTGCGGTGTCATGCATCATTGAGAATGATGGATGTTTCCACCATCCACCCGAAGTTTTCAAACGGTGTGACAATTATGCTCCAACATAGGGAATATGGCTAATTATTGATTAAAAGAGAGATATAAAAGTACAAAGCTAGAGTATACTATTGCCTCCTATTCAAAAATCATTAAGTATGCATGGTGTTAAGATCTAGATCTACACTAATTCATTATAGGCATTAACCTGTGTAATGATAACAAGTTTAAATGAATTCCATGATCAAATGATGGGTTTGAAGGGTCAATTTATTAATGAACTCCTTTTGGATGGTGTCTTTATTCATGTTGAGCATTATATGGAGTCATGTTGGTGGGTGAAGCCTTATATAATGTCCTCTTCCAATTGATCATGATAGAGGATGACTTAGTATCCTATACGACTCCCCTAGGCTATAGTCAACAAAAAAAGGGAGTCACGGGGATTTATTTAGTGTCACTGGGTTAAAAGATGACAAACTCCTAAAGTGACATTAAATAAAAATAAAATAATTAATTACTTAAACATTAAAAAGTGATTTTTAATGTTTAAGTGAATATTGGACAGAAAATAACATAAGGGTTATATATGGTCAAAAAAGGAAAGATCTAGAGGGATCATAGGAAGAATAAAAGGAGGTATATCCCCTCACTTCATCATGATGATATGATCTCTTGTATGAGTTCTGTTGAGAGAATTTTTCATTAGGGTTTGGTAAAACCCTTCCATCGTTGGTCTAGTTTCGGTGGTGCAACATCCACCCTAGTTGGACATAGAGGAAAATCCATCCAGGGATTTCTATTGGAGCTCATCTTGTGATTTGTTTTCAATTTGAGGGACAACAACTTATCTAGCAGAATTGTGGAGCTATTTTTAAGGGACGATTATCCTTCTTTTTACCAGGTCAAGGTATCATAGAGGCACCAAGTGGTATGGAGGGTCGATATGGTTTATTATGGAGGTGATATACACATTCTTTGGTAGGTCGTGTAGATAGAGAGAATCATGGAGGGTTCATGAAGAGGGATCTATACCCTCCTTTACTGAGATGGAGGTGTAGAGGGAGCCATGAGGCTTCCCTGTTGGTCATGAGGGTTCTAGGCAGAACCATGTCAATTAGGAGGTCGTTTGGGGGATGTCTTCGAGAGTTGCACCCATTATTTTCAGGACCGTGTGACCCAAGGAATTGCAGAGGTAATCTGGGAGGATTACATCTCTTTATTTGACAGATCGGGTGGTTGGAAGGAATCGTAAGGCATCAAGCAGGACCATATTATCTTTGTAGGGTATTTTGCAGAGGATCCGTCCATTTTGAAGAGACTTTGGCACTGTTTCCAGGCTTTGTTTTCATTTTGTGTGTGTGTTTGATATTCTATAGTTGTTGTAGTAACCCTTAGCTAGATCAATGTATTCAAAATCATTTCCATAATAAAGTGTCAATATTTCCTCTTCTTATGTGTCTATGCAATATTTTTGACAGTAATAGGACTACATGAAATATATTGTGGGAAATATTTAACTAAGTTGGGGCATCATAATACCTATAAGACAATTGTTTGACAAATTTACTCAACCAAAGAGGCATAATTTACACAACAAACCATTAATATCATAATCCATCCCTATTGGGGATATTACATTGGTATCAAAACTAGTGATCTTGTCAGTCTGTGATTTCTTGAGGCATTGATGCCAAGGAAAACTATAGGACGAGGGGGACAACCCATCCTAGGATCAGAGTCATCAGAAGAGATAGAAGTAGAAGGAGTTATGGGGGATCATATTGAGGATAATACCTTACATATGTTAAAAATCATAGCCAATGGGAAACAACAAATGGTCAGTTCACATGATCTATTAACACAACTCATGACACAGTTCATTATCGGCAACCAGGAGAATCTAAACAATGGAGGGGCCAATCGAAACCATGTAGAAGGAAGCCACAAAGGAGGTAGGGATCATGCACAAGGTAGAAATACCCACATTCCAACACAGAGTATCCTACAAATAGGTAGCAGAAAAGTAACTAGACCATTATTGCCACCATTCCTCGAGGAGAAGCCTACAAGAGCACATGAATAGCAAGAGTCGACTAACAAGGTCAACACCTACTTTAGGGAGTATCATTTTCTAGAAGAAGGGAACCAAGAAACCATGTATTACAATGACTATTGCAACCTCAATATGAGGAACAAGCCTAGGACGGGCCATAATCAGAATTTTTTTGATCTTCTACACAAATTGGGGAAGTTGAATATCTCATATATTAACGGATTCGACAGGTGCATAGATTGAGAATGGGTGCATAAGTTGGACACTTACTTCCATCTTAATCTGATGATAGATGTTGAGGCAATTAAGTTTACCACACTACACTTGGATAGAGAAGCTCATGAGTGGTGGTACCATGGGTTAGTGATGTTAGGGCATGCCAACATCACATCATATGAGGACTTCACCCAGATATTGATGGACAAGTTTGATAAGAAGGATCCAACGATTCACTTCAGGGAGTTGGCATAGTTGAGGTAGACATGTACACCATAGGATTATGTCACATAGTTCCAACAAATGCTAGTAATGGTTACTAATATTTCTGAGAAGAGACTGGTGATGCTATCAACAGAGGGCTTGGATGAGCCCTTGAGAGGTTGGGTGAATTATTTCAGGACAAACACACTACAAGAAGCTATCATGAAGAGTTGGGATATGGTAGGCACAACCCCCAAGAAGACACTTGAAAAAACCTTTATTCCATAGAAAATTAAGGTGTCGAAGCCTCCTCAAAATCCATGCACAATATGGATGAGGATAATCGTAGAGAGATGAGGAGGAAGAATATTTTCTACAGTTGCAAAGAGTCATGGGAACTGGGTCATTGATGTATGGGAAAAGGTAAGGTCCATTACATCGAGGTGCCTTCCAATGAGGAGGATGGAAATGATGATGAGATAACTCACTTACAGGATAGTGGACAAGGAAGTAGTGAGCCACCACATCTTGATACTACAGATCAGGCATCACTGCAGGAGGCCTCCAAGAGAGTGACCATTGCCACACTTTCAAGAGTCCCCAAATGTTACACCTTTAGGGTCAGAGGCATTTTGCAGCAGCAGAGAGTTACAACATTGATTAATGGTGGGGCCACCCACAACCTCATTGATGCAACACTTGTCACTAGGAGACACATCCCTATAGAGGAAATCGAGGGATTCGACATGGTAGTAGTAGATGGTACAACATGACATGTACTTAGAGGATTAGGGGATTGGATTTGACATTGGGCGACTATACATTGATCGATGACTTGTATATCGTGGATTTAGCATACATCCATGTGGTGTTATGAGTTTAGTGGATCTATTTGTTGGGAGATATCCACATGAATTACCAGGACATGAGGATGGAGTTCAGGGACAAAAGTGGTCAGCAAGTTATCCTAAGAGGTATGTCGACAGGTGCCCCAGGGATCATGTCTAACCAATGCATGGAGGCCCTTTTTAGACATAGGGACGTGCCTTGAGAAGCATAGTGCTTGATCACCATGGAGAATCCATCATAGGATTGCCAACATTATCACGGGGATATACAAGAATTAATTGGAAATCATGACAAGGTATTTGGATCACTACTAGTAAGGAGACCACCTGACAGGGGATTTGAGCATGCCATTGAATTAGAGGAGGGGGGAAAACCCATGATCACCACACCATAAAGGAACCTGAATAATTTTAAGGATGAGATAGAGAAGGCCATACAGGATTTGTTGGAGATGGGACACATTAGTCCTAGCTCTAGTCCCTTTGCCTCTTCAGTAGTACTGGTAAAGAAGAGCGATGGCATGATGAGGATGTGCATCGACTACAAGGCATTGAACAAGAAGACCATCAGAAACTGATACCCAATACCCAGGATTGATGAGTTGATAGACAAGCTACATGTGGAAGTGTACTTCTCAAATATTGATCTTTGATCGGGATACCATCAGATCAGGGTTAGAGAGGAGGACATCCATAATATGACATTTAGATGTCACTACGGGCACTATGAGTTTCTAGTCATGCCCTTTGGGTTGACTAATGCACCAACCACCTTAGAGTCATGTATGAACCATATCTTCAACAATAAGTTCAGGAAGTTCTTAATAGTATTCTTTGACGATCTACTAATCTATAGTAGGACTTGGGAGGAACATCTGAGGCATGTGGATGAGATTCTCAACATTATGGAGGAGTAGTCACTATTTTCCAAAGAGGAAAAATGTGAGCTTGGGATAAAAGAGATCCTCTATTTGGGTCATATGATTGGAATCAAGGGAGTGAAGGTGCATCAGGAGAATATCCAGATGATGTTGGATTGGCTCACCCCCAGAACACTTACAGAGTTGCGAGGGTTCTTCAAGATATGTAGCTATTACATATGATTTGTGAAAGGATTTTCACAATTAGGTGTGTCATTGACATACCACACCAAGAAGGGAGCATTCATATGGTCATAGGAAGCACAGGAAACATTCGACATGATGAAGAAGGTGATGAGCACTTGCCCAGTATTATCACTTCCAGACTTATCACAACCATTTTTACTAGAGTGTGACGCATTCGGTGAGGGGTAGTCTTGATGCAAAATCGACACCCCATATCCTTTGAGAGTAGGAAGTTGAGGGAGCCAGAGAATATCTATCCTAAATATGACAAGGAGATGTTGGTCATCATGCATGCATTGACCAAATTTAGAAAATACCTAGTGGGAGGAGGCTTCATGGTTAGGATTGAACACAACAGCTTGAGATACTTCATGGAGTAATGGGACCTAAATGAGAGGCATAAGAAATGGGTGAGTAAAGTGCATGCATATGATTTTGACATTGAGTATATAAAGGGGAATAAGAACATAGTTTTTGACGCCCTATCTAGGAGACCTACGACCTTCTCCATGACAGAGATCTCAGTAGACTACAAGTCCATTCTCTTGGTGGAATACTCCAAGAACACCTTCACCTGTGAACTGATGGAGGGAATTATTTAGGATGACAGATATAGGGTAGTGGATGACATCATCTACTACAAATAAATGATCTATCTTGTCCCTGAGTCCACACTCAAGCATAATATTTTGAGGGTAGTACATGACACACCACTAGTGAGGCACCCAAGGTATTTGAAGACCTACAGGAATATGAGGGATATGTTCTCTTGGAAGGGTCTCAAGGAGGATGTGCTTCGGTACGTAAGGGAATGCATGACATGTTAGCAAAACAAGTCAAAGCTTCCACATCTTGCAGGATTGCTTCATTCGTTGTTGATTCCATAGGAGATGTGGGAAAGAATTTCCATGGATTTCCTTGAAGTTTTGTCGAAGGTAAAAGGAAATGATTGTATCTACATGGTGGTAGACAAGCTAACCAAATATGCACACTTTTTTCCATTCTTTCATAGTACATCGCATCTCAGGAAGCGTACATATTCTTCAGTGTTTTGGAATATTGTTTGATACTGAGAGAGGGGAAGGTGAATATGTATTATCCTTTTTCCACAATTTAAAACCACTTCATTATTAATTGTATCAAATCAAAACAAATGATTAATAGAAAGGTGGTACAGTACCCACAATTTTAACGTGGAAAACCCAAAAGCAACGAATTTTCTTCTTATTTTTAATAAAGATTACATTTAATTTATGAGCTCCAACTCAAAGGAAACACCAATTCCATGTTTTACTAGCACCAACTAGAAGGAGGCTACAACCACTCTATATTTTACCAGCACTCACTGGAAGTAAGCACCAACTCCCTAGTTTCTTCAACTATAAATAAAAATATGTTGCAACACCTTGGTTTACCAATTTCAACTGGGAGGATACAAACTCCTTTGCAGGCTCCAACCTACCCTAGAACCACCCAACCTCCCTTTTATGATAAGTAATTCAAACTTCAAATCTTCATAATCCTCTTTGTCTTCAACTGCATATCTTCATTTACTTTCTTGGTCTCTTACATTGTTATTGATATTTAGATTTCAAGCCCAGAGACACACCCTCTTTCAACAAGAATTTACGTTTATATAGTCTGCCAATGGTCATGTACAACTGAACAATTGCACCTCTTCAATATAGGAATGTATCTCTTCATTATATGTGTATTTTCAATATAAGATATTAATCATACTATTTTTAATTAATACAATGTCAATGAACCATTGTGCCTTTTAGATCGTTTAGTCACATTTTCAATTGGGTCAATAGATTTTGATTATCATGATTTAATTCACTTTTTACCTTACCATAGGTAAATATCACCATGGTTTGAAAATACCATGCGCTCTTTCACTTTTACCCTTTTTCTGTAACTCCACTTTCACTTTTATCTTTTTCTTTAATCCAATTTCACTTTTACCTTTTTCTTTATTCCACTTTCATATTTACTCCTCTTTTAGTTAAACTCCACTTCCACCTAACTTTTTAACTTTTGTTATTTATTAAATTCATATTTATATTTAATCCACTTTTAAGTAAACTTCGTTTCCACTTTTGTTATTTGTTAAAGTCATATTTATATTTAATCCACCTTCATTTCCACTTTTGTGTAAACTTTGTTTCCACTAAAATTTTCACTTTTGTATTTATTAAAGTGATACCAAGGTCACATTTATATTTAATCACTTACTAACCTTTATCATATATTTGATCACTTACTAACCTTTGATACCAATGAAAATTTATTCAACAATTGACTGCCTAAGTGGATCTAACCATTTGTCGAAATATCGACTACCATGTTGATCTGATAGACTCAAGTGTTATCGGTATTAAATCAACAAATTTCCCTTCAACTACACTCTGAAATGATAGTGCACGAAAAAGTATTCAAGAGGGAGACTCACTAGTATTCATTATGTTCATCACGATCCTATCTCAACAGAATATACAGTCATCGGGACAACTCGACTCGACCAGTGTAGTAATCAAAATTGTCTCATTCTTTCATTCTTTCAAAGCACTTGATCAGGAGATCCCTTGTATTCCAGTAGTCCACTACGTTCCTGTAGCTTTACTACAATTCCATGTCATACTCCACTATAGTACTTATTGTCTTCATGTTGACATCAATGCCAACATGATATTTCCATCAATCTCCCCCTTTGGCATTGATGGAAACACATCGTACAAAATGATTCCCTAATAATGAGTAATTGTTTTACCATTCTTTTCTCCCACTTTGACATCAATTTCAAGGCCTATGATACCAGAATGAGGTTTATCACCAATTGTCTGCTACTCAACCTTCTTTTGTTTTGAGTGACAATACTTGTCATTTTTTTTTCTTGCTCCCCTTGCCATCATGACCTTTTTTTTTAAAGGGAGATTACTCCCAGCTTTTGCCTTAAATGTTCAAATGCTTCTTTAGGTAGGGGTTTAGTGAATATGTCTATTGTTTGCTCCTTGGAACCAACATACTCCAAACATTTTTTTCACTAACTTTCTCTCTCAATAAATGATACTTGATGGGTATATGTTTGGTCTTTGCATGCATGACTGGATTCTTTGAGATGTTGATGGCACTTGTATTGTCACAATAGATAGGTATCGACTGATTACATTCAATTTTAATATCCTCCAATGTTTGTATCTGTAACATACCCAGCCACCCATAGGCCAGGGTACTCTATCTTCAAGCTCACCCTTGGACTTCTGTCTCTTATAGATACATTTTAATTATTTTGGGATGCATAAAATAAGAGAATTAAAGACATTCACAACAGTAATCATCAAGCATGCATAGTCTAAATATTCAATTAAGCAATAATTAAATACACAGTGGAATACATTCATACACAGATAATAATATCACAATAGAGAGAACTTATCTTTATATAAGGCGATACCAACTGGTTGCATACCAAGGACAAGCCACCCAACCATAGACACCACTGCTCCAAATCTCAACAGAAGTGTCACCCCTGAGCCAGGGCTATGATTCCAAAAGGATGGTTCCAAAGTGTACTTGTGTTCCCAAACTAGTCAGCTCTCAATCTCTCATAGGTTTCCCAACACCCACAACTATCCAAGTACCCAACTCTCTTCTACCCAGCTTGTTCTACCCCAAGAGAATGGACCTCCACCATTCTTTTCCACGCAGTCCCTCAGGAAGTCCTTCTCTTTTATTTTCTAGGGCCTCCAGCACAGCTGGTCCAAAATCTCAATGTTGGAACTCTAAGGACTCGTAGTTGTGAGAAAAAAAGGGCACATGCCAATGCATCTCATACATGCAGGCCCCAGGTCATGGCTGGATTGCGCCAATGACCATTACAACCAACTAACACATGGCTAATTCTTCGACAATTTTTTTCCCTTTCTCTTTTTCAAGCCAAGACACAGGTGAGGATGGATCAATGGATGGTTTAGGGGGTGCATGGGAGTGCGTGAGGGAAATAACGGGATAACACAGAGGTGACGGAGCAGATGAGCCAACGACCAACAACCAACCCCACAATCAGACAAGGGATGGATTTAAGTATTTTCATGGGGAATTCAAGAACCTCCTCGCCTTCCCCAATAATATCTTGTAACTGATCCCCTACCTTAGAAAAAAAGGGTAATTAACATAGGAATAAACACTTATCCCCTCAAGCCCCCTCTCTTGTGGAATCATAACCCCCTATAACTCTAGTCCTTGTCTATCTAGCAGCCATCGATGTGTTTATTATTAATAATGATCAAAACATTACATTTCTTGGGCATACTTTCCCTTTAAATAATTGTTTGGGCACTCGGGCCTCTCAGCATTGTAACAATACATTATTTAAAGTGGGGGTTCAAAACCTAGGGTGTTACATCCCCTTCCCCTTATTTTGGAACTGTCTTTAGTGCACATACAAAATAGAGATCAAAATCTTAAATTTATTCAAAAAGTTGAGGGTACTCTGCCCACATGGCATCTACATGCTCACAGGTAGCATATTCAGGACTATAGCAAGTCCATTGAACTTTTACCAGCTCTATAACTCGATTCTGGAGCATTTTTACCTTTCTGTTCAATACCTGCACTGGCCAAACCTGAAAATCTCCCTCTGTCTCTACCTGAATCAGATGCCAATCAATAACATGGTTAGGATCATGTACATATTTATTTATTAAAGAGACATGAAAAATATTATGGACATTCATGGAAGCAAGCAATGCAAGCATGTATGCAACTGGCCCTATTCTGTCCAATATTTCAAATGGACCACAGAATCTGGTTGCCAGCTTTGTACAACTACCCAATTTCAAAGAGCTTTTCTTGGGCTTCACTTTCAAAAGTAAATGCTCCCCTACTTTAAATTATCTATTTTTCATGTTCTTGCCTGCATAAAATTTATGTCTATCCTGAGCTGCCTTTAAATTCTKCTTGATCTTAACCACTTGGTCTTCCATGTCCTTGAGCAACTCCGGCCCAAGCACCACTCTATCTACTGGTTTGTCCCAGCTTACTGGATTATTKCATTTCCTACCATACAAGGCTTCAAATGGGCTCATTCTCAATGAAGCTTGATACCCATTATTATATTCAAACTCAACCAAGTGTAAGTAATCTTCCCACWTAGATGGCTTATCCATCACATACATTCTCAGCATGTCTTCAATTATTCGATTGACTCTCTCTATTTTCCCATCTGTCTGGGGATGATATTTCATGCTAAAGTTTAGATTTGTGCCAAATAATTTAAACAATACCCTCCAGAAATTGGAGGTAAACTTTGTATCTCTATCTGAGACAATTGTCCTAGGTATCGCATGCAACCTAGCGATTTCCTTCATGAAAATTTCTGCAATATTAGTCATTGTATGTGTTGTCTTCATGGGCACAAAATGAGCGGACTTTGTTAATTTGTCAACCACCACCATGATTGAATCATGGTTCTTATTCATTCTGGGTAATCTTGTGATGAAATCCATGGTGATCACTTCCCATTTCTTTTCTGGAATTGGAAATGGTTGCAGCAAACCCACTGGGTGCCTATGCTTAGCCTTCACCTTCTGACATTCCATACATCGAGCAATGTAATCAACAACATCCTTCTTCATTCCCAGCCAAAAGAACTGGCTTTTTATTTCTGTAATTGTTTTCTGGTAACTAGGATGTCCAGCATAAGGAACATCATGAATTTCCTTCAGTACCAAATTCCTCAGTTCTCCAGATCTAGGAACATAGATTATATTTTTATGAATGAGTAATCTGTCTTCCTTTATCTCATACTCCTTTATTTTCTATTGTACATATCCTTGTTGTAAGTTTTCCTTTACATGTAGGTAATGTTGATCTGTAACAAGACCATCTAATTTTTTTCTCTTCAAGCCTGACTGATGCATACTGACAACAGTGGCATGCATGAGATGCACTCTCCTACTAAGTGCATCGACAAATTTATTCTCCTTCCCCTTGATATGCTTGATATCGAAGTCATACTCACTCAAAAACTCCAGCCATCTTGTTTGCCTGACATTCAAGGTCGCTTGTTCAAAAATATACTTCAGGCCAATGTGGTTTGTCCTTAATTCAAATTTCTTCCCCATGAGATAAATCCTCCACATCCTCAAGGCGTGAACAATGGTAGCAAGTTCCAAGTCATGGGTGGCATAGTTCCTCTCATGTTCCTTAAGCCTTCTGGACTCATATCCAATGACATGTCCATTTTGAGTGAGGAATCCCCTAAGTCCTTCCTTGCATGCATCTGTACATACCACAAAACTTTCATTTGGGTCAACAATATTTAACACAAGTGCACTAGTAAGTAATTCTTTCAATAGATTAAAATTATTTTCACACTTGAGTGTCCATTCAAATTTAGTTCCCTTCTTTTGCAAAGAAGTGATAGGATGAGCAATATTAGAGAATCCTATTATGAACCTTCTATAGTAGCCTGCTAATCCCATAAAAGATCTAACGTCTGACACATTTTTGGGTGTTGGCCATCCTCTAATGGCTTCTATCTTCTTTGGATCTACTGCTATTCCCTGCTCTGAAATAATGTGTCCCAAGTAATGGATTTTCTTTTGATAAAAATAACACTTACTCAACTTGGCATACAATTGATGTTCTCTCAGTACCTGCAATACCATTCATAAGTGATGTTCATGCTCCTCTTCAGACTTAGAATAGATAAGTATGTCATCCAGGAATACTATGAAAAACTTGTCCAAATAATATTTGAATATGCCATTCATTAAGAACATGAAGACACCTAGTGCATTGGTCAGTCCAAATGGCACCACTACAAATTCATAATGCCCATACCTGGTCCTAAAGGTTGTCTTATGAATGTCTTCTTCCTTGATTCTTACCTGATGGTATCCTACCCTTAGGTCAATCTTTGGAAATATATTTTCCCCTCTTAGCTGATCAAAGAGGTCATCAATTCGAGGTAGCGGATACTTGTTATTTATAGTGTACTTGTTCCGTTGTTGAAATTCAATACACAGCCTCAAGGTTCCATCCTTCTTTTTGAAAAAAAGTATTGGTGCTTCCCAAGGTGAAACACTTGGATGTATGTACCCTTTCTTCAACAAGTCCTACAACTGCATTTGTAATTATTTTAAATCTAGTGTGCTCATTCAGTAAGGTTTTTTTGACACCGGGGTTGATCCTGGCACTAAGTCAATTGAGAAATCTATCTCCCTTCTTGGTGGCAATCCAGGTATTTCTTGGAATACATCAAATTCCTGCAGTACTGAGAAATATTCAAGGCTTAGCTCCTTTGTATTATATGGCTCTTCTGCATGAGCTGCATATAGTTGACATCCTTTCCTAAAACATATTTTCAGTTGTAAGGCCAAAATCTCACTTATAGAGATGGGTCTTGGAACTCCTCTCACAATGATCTGTTTTCCATTTCCATCAAGACATGTAAATGTTTTGTTATGAAAATCTAAGACAACATGATGCTTGTCCAACCAATCCATCCCAATCAGAACATCATAAGACCCCAATGGTATGATATTTAGATTAGTACTAGTATTCATGCCATTAAGACTTATGGAAGAAATTCTGACCATATCATGGATTCTCCTTTTGGTTCCAATGGCTAACTGAACCAAGCTTGATTTTCTAAGTTTACTTTTCTCCAAATGTAATTTATCCACTATCTTAGGATCAATGTAACAATGACTTTCTCATGAATTAATCAAAATGGAAACAGGATGATTTATGATCTTACATTCCACCTCAATCATATTGGACTGGTACTCTACTTGTCGATCATTTAAAGTTGCATAGATTCTTCCCATATATTCGAATGTTGTAGCCTCTTGGATGTTGTGCACATTCTTCACTCTGTCTTTTCTATGTGGGAAATCCTTGTACATGTGATCTTCTTTGCATCCCCAACATTGGATTGGTGGTCTTCCCCTTTTCCCCAAAGAATATTCTTTCTTGAAATCCCCCTTAGCATACTGATCTTGACAATTTCTATTAGGCTTGTTCTTATTGAAGGGAGGTTTGAATCCTTTCCTCCTTTGATTTGACTTTGCATTCTTCTTGTCCTTCCAAGATTTCTGTAGGGATTCTCTTCCCTAGCCTTTCTCATACAGGTATTTATCCTTCCTGATCACTTCATTCAAGGTCTTGGGTTCATCGTACTTGATGTTTTCCTTATAAAAGGTTGGCAATCCACTTAAAAATCTTTGTATTTTCACTTTCTCATCACCAATGAACTTGACATATTTTAACAATCCCAAGAAATTATTCTCGTATTCTGCCATAGTCATGCTTCCCAATTTGAGTTCAAAGAACTCCTACATTTTTTTGTCATAGAAATTTTCTAAGAGGTACTCCTTCTGGAAGTACTTCTTGAACTGCTTCCAAGTGATCCCACTTTCATTAACATGTTCCACTTGTTTCAGTTGGTCCCACTACATCGCATCTTTCTCATGTAAATGGCAGGTGGAAATCCTGGCTTCCTGGTTTGATGAATAGTTATGCAACTGAAAGTATCTCCTAAGCCCAAGAAACCATGATTCGACATCATCTTCCCTTTCTCTTTCACCATTGAAGGAAGGTGGATTGAGCTTCCTCGGCTCTCCTTGCAAATTATCCACCTCTTGTTTCCTTCTTTGTTGTCTGACAGGGGACACCTATGGACTGCTTATGGGATCATCTGATGCATACAAATTTCTTTCTGAGTGAGGAGGTGAGTGGTGCCCATGAGCTTTGCTATCACTTCTGGAATAACCAACTCTTCCATAAGCATTTATTCTTTCATGACACATGCCTCCTTCCTCTTGTCTTGATCTTGATCCCTTCTTCATTTGTCTCTGCAACTGATTTAAAATCTACAACACTCGAGCATTTATCTGACTTTTCTCTCTCATTAGTCTCTCATTGTCTACTTTGTAGCTCTACATTTCCATCTTCAATCTTCTTATCATTTCTACTAATGTTTCTTTCTCTCCTTTTCCCTTGCATCCGTTGGACTCTGTCTCTGCATTACCAACCCTGGTATTCTGGCCTTTGACCTCCTTATCATGATTGGAGGCTCCTCCACCTTCATCCATTTCCTCAATATGCATCCTGAGATGACGTGCTTAAGCCCCTTAATTCTACAAAATGTGCAAGCGACCATTTTGTTAAAATTATGCATATGATAACAAAATTGCCAAACCATGCTACAGGTTTCTTTCCCTTTTTTTGTTCATGGAGATCATATCCCCATTCTCTAAAAATAGCAGTGTCCTGTTATCCTTGGCTGACATAGAATTTCACCCTGCACGAGCACTTCCTTCAAACCACTTCCCAGGTGACCATGATTAGAAACTGTGGCTAAATCCTTCCTTAGCATTTTTTTTTGTCTCGGAGACAACCAATTCGGCCCTTATCCCTCCTTCCCTCAACTCTCAATCTGCATATGACCATGGCCATGACCCCGCACTTAGCTGAAAAAGAGCTTGTCTGGAGCTTTGGGACTTCAAAACCTTCAACCAATTCCAGATCAACAGTCCTCATCCTCCTTCATGATCAACGATCGAGATCCACTTCGGGACTCTGTGCTTCAGGAGTCTCGACTTTCCTTGCTTTCCTCCTCCCGGAACGCTTTTACCTGGAGTTCATGATCTGTCGACACATGTCCTCCCACAGATAGGTGGTTGTGAATCTCTTCAGCTCTTCAGGCTTTGAAATTTTCAAACTTCCCACCTGCACTTTCTCCGGGAGTGCTTTCACCTGAAGTCGACAATCCTTTGGCGCATGTCTTATGGAATCAACAGTCGAGATGCACTTCGGCCTTCGAGAGTTTTCGACCCAATGCAAACTGTCACATCTTCCCCACTGCATGATCTCTGGACTACACGATCTTTCACCACGTGGCAAAATAATAGAAGCAAACACATGGCCCAATCAGGCGGGTGACACGTGTCACGTTCTAACTGACCTTTAAATACTCCAAAAGCTCAAAACTTATTGACATGTGGCACACATCCCATGTGTCCACATCATCCCAAGTGACGTCCACAAGACACATCACTTCAGGAATTCCAGGGTCCACATCACCTCTGGGTGACGTCATCGTGCCCCATCACTTCAGCTCTTCGGGCTCCAGGACTTCGGGAGTTTTCATACTAGTGCACTTCCAATTCTCCCGAACTATGAATTCTCGGACTGGCCAATCTGTCGCCATGTGTCCTCCTGGATCGGATGACTAAGATTCACTTCGGGTCTTCACCTGGAGATCACGGATATGATCCACGTGTCCTCTTCAATCTGACGGTTATGTTTTACTTCGGGACTCCGGACTTTGGAAATCTCGAACCTCAACTTTTTTTTTGAAATGTTTTTATCTGAAGTTTGCAATCTACTTACACATGTCTCCCACGGATTGACAACTACGATTTCTTCGGGACTCCAGAATTCGGAAATATCAAACTTCAAAACTTATCTGGCCCCACTGGATTTTATCCAAATCCTTGGATATGGCGGTGCATGGTTCTCGGCAGATCAATGGCTAAGATCCTTTCGAGTCTTCGGGTTTCATAAATCTCAGTTTTCAAAACTTGTCTGGCCCCACTGGCTTTTATCCGAAGCCCTAGATCTGGTGATGCGTGTCTCTCGGTAGATCAATGGATGAGATCCTTTCGGGTATTCGTACTTCGGAGATCTCAACTCTCAACCTTCTCTTTCCCTGGAAGTGCATGGATTTCTGCTACGTGTCCTCCTAGATCGGACGGCTAGGATTCACTTCGGATCTCTGGGGTCTGTAAATCTCAATTCTCAACTTCTCATGCCCGCCTTTTTCCAGAGTGATTTTATCCGGAGCACACGATCGGTTGACGCATGTCCTCCTACAGATCGATGGTCCCCGACTACTTCTACTCTTCGGAGGTTCGTTGCTCGAGTACTAGCATGTCACATCACTGCAAGGGGG
>JZKD02S1621749.1:86077-110606 GCA_000966675.3 Picea glauca | reverse complement strand
GGCGGGTGACACGTGTCACGTTCTAACTGACCTTTAAATACTCCAAAAGCTCAAAACTTATTGACATGTGGCACACATCCCATGTGTCCACATCATCCCAAGTGACGTCCACAAGCCACATCACTTCGGGAATTCCAGGGTCCACATCACCTCTGGGTGACGTCATCGTGCCCCATCACTTCAGCTCTTCGGGCTCCAGGACTTCGGGAGTTTTCATACTAGCGCACTTCCAATTCTCCCGAACTATGAATTCTCGGACTGGCCAATCTGTCGCCATGTGTCCTCCTGGATCGGATGACTAAGATTCACTTCGGGTCTTCACCTGGAGATCACGGATCTGATCCACGTGTCCTCCTCAATCTGACGGTTATGTTTTACTTCGGGACTCCGGACTTTGGAAATCTCGAACCTCAACTTTTTTTTTGAAATGTTTTTATTTGAAGTTTGCAATCTACTTACGCATGTCTCCCACGGATTGACAACTACGATTTCTTCGGGACTCCAGAATTCGGAAATATCAAACTTCAAAACTTATCTGGCCCCACTGGATTTTATCCAAATCCTTAGATATGGCGGTGCATGGCTCTCGGCGGATCAATGGCTAAGATCCTTTCGAGTCTTCGGGTTTCATAAATCTCAGTTTTCAAAACTTGTCTGGCCCCACTGGCTTTTATCCGAAGCCCTAGATCTGATGATGCGTGTCTCTCGGTAGATCAATGGATGAGATCCTTTCGGGTATTCGTACTTCGGAGATCTCAACTCTCAACCTTCTCTTTCCCTGGAAGTGCATGGATTTCTACTACGTGTCCTCCTAGATCGGACGTCTAGGATTCACTTCGGATCTCTGGGGTCTGTAAATCTCAATTCTCAACTTCTCATGCCCGCCTTTTTCCAGAGTGATTTTACCCGGAGCACACGATCGGTTGACGCATGTCCTCCTACAGATCGATGGTCCCCGACTACTTCTACTCTTCGGAGGTTCGTTGCTCGAGTACTAGCATGTCACATCACTGCAAGGGGGTACACATCGACGGTTTGGAGTAACCCACTTTTCTCCTCGTAATTCTCTTGATGCTGACACGTAACCCCTTGGTGAAACCATGGTTTGGATTGTGGGACCGCCTTGGGAAATTATCTCCCATGCAACTCATTTCCCCACAATGCCTCATGTTTGTTGATCTCACTCTCTAACGAGATCTGATGACTGTGACCTTATCCCTTGCTTCCTTTTCATTGGACGACCCTTGTTCCTTGTCCTTTGATCCAACGATCTTGGATCTCTCCTAATCCTACAATGGCGATCACTCCTGGATTCGAAGGGGGGACGGTCACGATCCTTCGAACCCCTTACCACGGGTCCTGATTTTCTATCTCCTGCATAGATTTTGCAACACCCTTCCTCCTGATATTTTCAATTTGACGGTCAGAGTTAGATCTATAACCACGAGACTCTGATCAACAGACCTGACCCATACCGGCCGAGTGTCTCAACCAGAAGCTCTGATACCAATCTGCAACATACCCAGCCACCCACAGGTTGGGGTATGCTACCTTCAAGCCCACCTTGGACTTCTTTCTCTTACAGATACCTTTTCATTATTTTGGGATGCACAAAATAAGAGAATTAACGACATGCACAACAGTAATCAGCAAGCATGCATAGTCTAAAGATTCAATTAAGAGATAATTAAATACACAGCGGAATACATTCATACACAAATAATAATATCACAACAAAGAGCACTTATCTTTATATAAGGTGACACCAAGTGGCTACAGACCAAGGACGTTCCACCCAACCGCAGACACCACTGCTCTAAATATCAACAACAATGTCACCCCTGAGCCAGGGCTATGAATCCACAAGGATGGTTCCAAAGTGTACTTGGGTTCCCAAACCAATCAGCTCTCAAGATCTCATAGGTTTCCCAACACCCACAACAATCCAAGTACCCATATCTCTTCTACCCAACTTGTACCACCCCAAGAGAATGGACATCCACCCTTCTCTGCCACACAGTCCCTAAGGAAGTCCTTCTCCTTTATTTTCCAAGGCCTCCAGCATAGGTGGTCCAGAATCTCAATGTTGGAACTCTTAGGACTCACAGTTGTGAGAAAAATAGGGCATAGGCCAATGAATCTCATAGATGCAAGCCCCAGGTCATGGCTGGATTGCACCAACGACCATTACAACCAACTAACCCGTGGCTGATTCTTTGGAAGTTTGGTTCCCTTTCCCTTTTCCAAGCCAAGACACAGGTGAGGAGGGATCAATGGATGGGTCAGGGGGTACATGGGAGTGCGTGAGGGAAAGAACAGGATAACATAGAGGTGACAAAGTGGACGAGCCAATGACAAATAACCAACCCCACAATCAGATAATGGATGGGTTTAAGTATTTTTGTGGGGAATTCAAGAACCTCTTGGCCTTCCCCAAGAAGCTCCAGTAACTTATCCCCTCCCTTAGACAAAAAGGGTAATTAACATAGGAATAAACACTTTTCCCCTCAAGACCCCTCTCTTGTGGAATCATAGCCCCCTATAACTCTAGTCATTGTCCGTCTAGTAGCCAACGATGTGTTTATTATTAATAATGATCAAAACATTACATTTATTGGGAATACTGGCCCTTTAAATAATTGTTTGGGCACTCAAGCCTCTCAGCATTGTAACAATACATTATTTAGAATGGGGGTTCAAAACCTGGGGTGTTACAGTATCATCCATAAGATTTGAGTGCTACATTCAGCAATGGCAATATATTCGGCCTCTACTGTAGATAGTGAAATTGATGAATGTTTTCTACTTGACCATGAGACAAGACATTCCCCTAAGAAAAATTCATTTCCACTAGTGTTATTTTTGTCATCCACACTACCAACCCAATCAAAATTTGTGTAGGAAATTAGGTCAAATCCTTTATTCCTTGGATACCATAAGCCAAAGTATGATGTGCCCTTAATATATCTAAATATTCTCTTGACAACCATCACATGTGATTCCTTGGGAGATGATTCAAATATTTCCACCATTCCTACTTCCTACATGATATCAGGTATGGATGCACTCAAAAATTGTGGGCTCCCAACCAAAGATCTGTAGAGAGTTGAATCTACAGAAGGTGACTCATCTTCCTTGTTGAGTTTGCAACTGGTTGACATTGGAGTGTTGACAGGTGCACTTTCATCCATTCCAAACTTTTTAAGTATATCTTTCAAGTATTTGGACTAAGTAATAAACATTCCTTTAGGTGACTAAGTGATTTGAAGTCCAAGGAATAAATTTAGCTCTCCAATCATAGACATTTCAAACTCTTTTGACATTTCTTAAGCAAATTTATAACTTGATACATCATTGTTGCAGCCAAATATGATGTCATCCACATAAACCATTGTGACTAACAAATTGTCTTTTTTAATTCTAAGATAGATATTGGTGTTAGACATGTCTCTTTTGAATCCTTGTTGCGGCAGGTACTTATCCAATCTTGCATACCATACTCTAGGTTATTGTTTAAGGCCATAGAGTGCCTTCTTCAACCTATACACTTGTTCTTCATTTCCTAGTTGTTCAAATTTTGTTCTATGTAGACTTCTTTGTTTAGGTATCCATTCAAAAATGCATATTTTATATCCATCTGATAGAATTTAAAATTATTAAAGCATGAGTATGCTAGAAATAATCTTATGGATTCCATTCTTTCAACTGGAGTGAAGGTTTATTCTTTCAATCCCTTCTACTTGTGCATATCCTTTGCACACTAATCTTGCTTTGTTCCTTATAACTTGACCATCTTCATTAAATAATTTTTAAAAAATCCACTTGATCCCTGCCTCATTTTTGTTTTTTGGTCTTAAGACAAGTTCCCAGGTCTGTTTTTTCTCTTTTTGATCAAGCTCTTCATTCATGGATTTGATCCAGTCTTAATCTTTACTGGCCTCTACAAATATTTTGGGTTCTATAAGGGAGAGCAATACTTGTTCTAATTCATATGTTAGTTTTGTTCTTGTTTTAACTCCAACATTGTTATGACACAAGGGGAGCATATATGGGGCGAAATGTATATGATATGACCCCAACAGAGGCATACATGGGCTTAAATGTACATGTAATGTGTAAATATATATGTAATAAGGTCGACCTAATGGTAAAGGGGCCTCATGTGCAAGTGTGAAAAGGTATATATAGAGGTCATGTATTCATTATTGGGGCATGTGAATGGTGATGTATGAATGGTATTTGGTTATTTGGAGGGGGGTCCCCTATTATTTAAGGAGTTATTGTGTAACTTATATATCTTGGAGTTGTGCTCCATGCTCACATTCTATTCATTGTGTGTACTTTTGTTTTGTTATGATATTTTTAAGCATTTGGTTCATTACAAGCATTTTTGTTACCAAGGATTTGAATTTCAAGATGATTTATTTGTATTCTCCTTGATGGTGATTTTGTATCTTGTGTTGGTGATTCTTCCTCTTCCTTTTCTTCTTCACTTTGTGATTCATCCTCTTGTATTTCTTTAATTTCTTCATTATCATTGTATCTTATCCTTTCATCAAATTGTGGATTATCTTGAGATTTCATCCCTTTTGTTTTTAGATCATCCACTTTTACATTTGCAATTTCCACAATATTGTGTAGCCTATGTAGTCCTTTTTGTTGGATGAGTAACCAATAAATATGCCTTCATCTGATCTAGAATCAAATTTTCCTAGGTTATCATCATCTCTCTTTATGTAGAGTTTTCTCCCAAAAACTCTGAAGTGTTTAACTGATTTTGGTCTGCCAAACCACAACTCATATGGTGTTTTGTTGTGGTTAACTCTAAGTTGTACTTGGTTAAGTATGTACACTGATGTATACATTGCTTCTCTCCAATATATATCTGGGATTTTGGCTTCATCTAACATGGTTCTGGATGCTTCTTGAACAGTTATATTTTTCCTTTCAACAACTCCATTTTGTTGAAGATTTCTTGGACATGAAAAGTTTCTTTTAATTCCATGTGTTTCACAAAATTTGTTGAACTCATTTGAGGTAAATTATCCTCCATTGTCTAATCTTAGGCACTTGATTTTGAGATTAGTCTCATTTTCAACCTGTGCTTTGAAGACTTTAAACTTTTCGAATACTTCTGATTTTTCTTTGAGAAAGGATACCAAGTCATTCTTATAAAGTCATCAATGAATAAAATGAAGTAATCTTCACCTTGTATACTTTTAGTTCTTGTTGGTCCACATAGGTCAGTATGAACAAGTTCTAATGGTTTTGACGTAGAGTATTCCTTTGTCTTGAATCTTACTTTTGTCTGCTTCCCATGTTGGCAGTGCCTATAAATAGAGTTTGAAGGTTTTATAATCATTTCCATGTCTTTAATATCTTCCTTTCTACTAAATTTTATCAAGTTATTGAAGCTTATGTGTCTCATTCTTCTGTGCCATAGCCAACTTTCATCTATTTGTCCCATGCAACATTTTTCTTCTTCTTCTATGTTTAAGATATATACATCGCTTGATGTCCTTGGTGCAATAGCCACTAATTTTCTCGAGTCTTCTTTTCTAAGTTCACAATTTTTAGAGTCAAATATGAGAGTGTGTCCTTGATCACATGTTTGGCTCACACTGAGGAGATTAGGCTTCAAATTTTCAAATAATAGCACATTTTCTACTTTAGCTCCGTGATTTCCCAAACTGATTGTACACTTTCCAAGTATCCTGGTAGAGACATCATCTCCAAATATAACACTTCATTTTTCTTTCCTTTTCAAATTGAGGAATTTGTTTTGATATCATACCATATGCTTTGAACATTCACTATCAACATACCATTGGCTTCTTTTATTCTTGGCATATAAGACTACCTTACATTCTGTTTCCTTTTCTTGTATGTGTTTTTCCTTCCATATATTCTTATATTTTTCTTCTTGACTGCTGGAAATACTTATCTTCATGGAATATTTTGATAGTCTACAATTACTAGCTTTATGACCATAATTGTTGCATTCGTAGCATTCAATATTGTAATATTGTAATGGAGAAAATGAATTATAGTTTATAATCCTTTGATTGCTACTAGACTCGTTGTTCCTATGGCCATATCCTTGAACACTTTTATGATAGTTATTTCTATAAGATTTACAGTATAATGCTTTGTGCCCAAAATTATGTCAAGAAAAACAGTAACCAAGAAAGAATTGTTGATACATTTTTGGAGGATTTCTTCTTGGAGTAGTATTTTTCTATACTCATTTATTTTTGGAGAGAGTGCAGGTCTATGTTGATTAGAGTCAGTATTTACTTGGTTCTTTTCTCTTTTGAAGGAGCTATGAAGGGAAGCTGCATAAGTCTTTGGATTTTTATCACTTTTCTATATTTCAGATTTTGAGCCTTTATTAGTTTCCTTTTGATCATAACCCAATCAAGCCTTATTACTTGATGGTGTTTGACTGTTGAGGATGTCATCCAATATTTTTGAACTACTTTCGAACTTTGAATGGTTAGTTCCTTTCTCAAGTCTCCTTCTTAGAAGAACTATTTCAGCCTCTAATTTTCACAGTTTTGTTCCTTTTCATCAAGTCATTTACTTAAGACTTCTTCAATTCTTTTAGCTTCATGTAGTTGAGTTTTCAAATCAATAATGATTTGTTCTATTTTCTTGATGCTTTTTTAAACTTATTCTTCTCTTGATTTTTTTTCTTCATTATAATCTAACAGTTGTTCTTTTAAAGATTTTTTCTTCCTTCTACATCTTCTCAATTCTTCAAGGGCACTAATGAGTTCTCCTTCAAGATCAACTTTAACTTTTGGATTTTCTTCATTTTCATAATTAGTATCTTCAATGGTGTCAGTTTGAGTTTCCATTCCCATAAATATAACATTTGTATCATCATCTTCACTCATGTTAGATGAGCTATTGTCTTCTTTAGAATAAAAGTTTTTCTTTTTCTTATAGAATTTCTTTTTGTATTGGGATTTACCCTTTTTATTTCTTTATGGTTGTAAGATTCTTAATTGTCATTATATTTTTCCTTGGGATAAGGACATTTGGAAGCAAAGTGTCCAATTTTTCCACAGTTGAAGCATTTGAAAGGTAACTTCCCTTTGTATTTGCTAGATCCTTTCTTAAGTTTCTTAATGAAGTTTTCTTCTTCCTCATCAGATTTGTTTGAGCTTCTTTCATTTGATACATGTTCATGGTTTTTAGTTCCTTTTGAGACTTTGAAAGTTGTTTCACCTTTTGAAGGTTTTTCGTGTCATGTTCTCATTTCATAGGCTATGATAATCCCATGTAGTTCATCCATTATGAGTTTTTCAAGATTCTCTCGATATTCCAAGGTAGATACTTTGGGATCATATCTCATTGGGAAGGATCTTAGTACCTTTTGTACTACTATTATTTCATCGAATTATTCTCCTAGTCCTCTGATTGTGTTGGCAATTTCAGCTACTCTTATAAGATACTCTACAATGATTTATTCTTCTTTCATCTTCAAGCTTTCAAATTGTCCTCTGTACATTTGAATCTTTGCTTGCTTGACTTTGGCATCTCCTTCATAGATGATTTGTATTTTTTCCCAGATCTCTTTTTTTTATTTACAATGCATGGCTTTGACAAACACATTATTTTCTAATCCACCTAGAATTGCATTTACAACTATTGAATTATCATTGCATAGTTTCTTTACAGTTGTGTTCGAAGGAGCAGTTTCTGGTACATCATAACCTTCTATCATAGATAGCCAGACATCACATCCCAGGGCCATTAGGTAACTTATCATTCTTATACTCCAGAATGGATAGTTATCTCCTTTGAATAGTGGATCTACGTTTGAGGACATCCCTTCTTGTTGATCCATTGTGGTTTCTTAGAATCTTCCTTCCAGTGATTAGACTGTGATGAAGGAACTCACTCTGATACCAATTGTTGGAATATTTTTTGATACTGAGAGGGGGGGTGAATCATTATTATCCTTTTTCCACAATTTAAAACCACTTCATTATTAATTTTATCAAATCAAAACATATGATCAATAGAAAGGTACAATACACATAATTTTAACGTGGAAAACCCAAAAGCGACAAATGTTCTTCTTATTTTTAATAAAGATTACATTTAATTTATGAGCTCCATCTCAAAGAAAACACCAATTCCCTGTTTTACTAGCACCAACTAGAAGGAGGCACACCAATTCCCTGTTTTACTAGCACCAACTCGAAGGACGTTGCAACCCCTTTAGATTTTACCAGCACCGACTGGAAGGAAGCGCCAACTCCCTAGTTTCTTCAGCTATAACCAAAAATATGTTGCAACACCTTGGTTTACCATCTTCAACTGGAAGGAGGCTAAAAACTCCTTTGTAGGCTCCAACCTGCCCTAGCGCCACCCAACCTCCCTTTTCATGATAAGTACTTCAATTTCCAAATCTTCATAATCTTCTTTGTCTTTAGTTGCATATCTTCATTGGAGAGAAGTTGAAACCTCACTTCTATGGACCCTACAGAGTGATCAGGAGAGTTAAAGAGGTAGCATACGAGTTGGATCTTCCATAGGGTAGCAGGATCCACAACGTCTTCCATGTATCTTTCGTCAAGAAGGCGTTGGGACAACAGGTCACCACTTCGGTAGATCTTCCTCCACTAGATGATAGTTGGTTCTGACTCCCAAGAGGATTGTTGATGTCAGAGAGAAGTTGAGGACCAAAGTCATTTGAGAGTACCTGGTCATATGTAGAGTTTTTCCTGCAAATGATGTTATTTGGGAAGGAGTGTAGATCTTACAGCACCCTGATTTGGAGTTGTTTGAGGATAAGCAATCTCAGGAAGGGAGGACTATAATGTCCCCTTTCAATTGATCATGACATAGGATGACTTAGTAACCTATACATCTCCCGTAGGCTATAGTCGAAAGAAAAATATAGTCATTTGGATTTATTTAGTGTCATTGGGTTAAAAGATGACAAAATCATAAATTGAAATTAAATAAAAATAATTAATTAATTACTTAAACATTAAAAAGTGATTTTAAATGTTCAAGTGAATGTTGGAGGGAAAATAAGGAAAGGGTTTGATTTGGTCAAAAAGGGAAATATATAGAGGGCTTGAAGGAAGAATAGAAGGAAGTGTATCCCCTCACTTCGTCGTGATGATTTGATCTCTTGTCTGAGTGCTCTTGAGAGCCAAGTTTTCGTTATGGTTTGGAAAAACTCTTCCATCATTGGTCTATTTTCAATGTTGTAACATCCACCCTAGTTGGACACAGCGGAAAATCCATCTAGGGTTTTCTATTGGAGCTCATCTTGTGATGTGTTTTTAGTTTGAGGGACAACGACTTATATAGAAAAATTGTGGAGTTGTTTTTGAGGTTCGTCTCTCCTTCTTTTTCCCAAACCGAGCTATGATAGAGGCACCGAGTGTTTTGGAGGGTTGTTGGGATTTTTCTAGAGGTGTTATAGCCATTCTTTGGCAGGTAGTGTATATAGAGAGAATCATGGAGGGTTCCTGAAGAGGGATCGATACCCTCCTTTGCTAAGACGGAGGTGTATAGGGAGTCATGAGGCTTCCCTACTGGTCGTTAGTGTTCTGGGAAGAACCATGTCAATTAGGAGGCTATTTGGGGGTTGTCTTGGGGAGATGCACCCATTATTTGTTGGACCGTGTGACCCAGAGGAATTGCATAGGTAATCTGGGAGGGATCGAGCCTTTTCTTTGACATATTGAGTGGTTGGGAGGAATTTTAAGGCATAAGGATCATATTATCTTGGCAGGGTATTTTGGAGAGGATCCATCGATTTTGAAGAGACTTTGGCACTGTTTCCAGTTTTTGTTTTCATTTTGTGTGTGTTTTTTATAGTCTATAGTTTTTGTAGCACATAGTAGCTAGATCATTTGTACTCCATATCATTTCCATAATAAAGTGCCAGTATTGCCTCTTCCATGTTATGTGTCTATGCAATATTTTTTACAGTAATAGAACTACATGTAATTTGTTGTGGGAAAGTCATTAACTAAGTTGTGGAATCATAATACTTGTAAGACAATTGTTTAATGAATTTACTCAACTAGAGATACATAATTTACACAACAAACCATTAATATCATAATCCAACCATATCAGGGATATTACACCTTCATTTATTTATCTCCTTCTCTCCTTAATCTAATAAAAACTTGGGCATGCATGTTGAGATATTTGGAACTCATTGTGATAATGGAGTTAAGATTTTGTACATAGTGGCCAATTATTCAATTCCCTTCTCCTATATCCACATCCTAGTTGGTAGCAAGATTACCAATAGTTTCCTTCCATGTAGCAGACATTATAAGCTCAAGGGCATGGTGACCAATGATTTAGAGAAATACAAATTTGACAAATTATGGATTCATCGAGCAAAAGGTTGTTGTGATCAATGATATTTTCTTGGAAAAGAAGAGAAACAAGTCAATGCCATTTTATCGAGAAAAGGATAGCTCCTTTCATTGAGCATTCGTCTAGCAAAGGATAACTCCTTTTATCCAAACAATAGGAATTTCTATCGAGCATCCAATGAGAAAGCATGATCTAAAACGTGTTGTGTATGGAAGCACTAGGCAAAGGGGTAAAATCCTTTGCTCAACATGTTTACTCACAAAGTAGGAAGGTTCAATGCTTGAAGAATGGTCTAGCAATCCAATTCATTAACTTACTAATAAAATAGTACATTTGGGTCAAAGGAACATAACAAATATCAAACAAATAAGTGTGGCGTTGATACGTCGATCAAAGACCAAAACAAGCACCAAGAAAACATACAAAATAGTCACCAAGTAAAGTAGAATATCAAACATCAAGTATTTGTTGGGGCCAATAGGAAAATTGTATATTTCCTAAGTATGGAAACATTGAGAAAAGTGATAAAATATTGCAATTCTCAATGGTGTTTTCTTAACAAGAGAAGGAGGTCTAGCGCTTGACGATTGTGTTAACTACTCAAGTCATTAACTCAATAAGCAAGGGTAGGAACAAGAATTAATTAAAGGGTCTCATATCACCAAGTAGAGGAATATATTTGTTACTAATCAAAGATCCTCAATAACTGAACATTTGATTTAGAAATCTAGGATAAAAAAAAATGGTCACGAAAAATCCAATCATGAAAATCATATTCAACATAAACTCGAGGAAGGACACTAAGAGAAGAAGGTATGTGGAATTTGTATCAAGGAAGTGGGGCTAGAGGAACCCAAAGGAGGGATAAAGAGGGAAAAAGGCTCAGTTATATCATAGAGAATAGAAAGGATAAAACAAGAAAATATCACCACGAAATTGGACTGGAGGGAAATCCATGAAATCCTAGTGAAAAAAGCTCAAAATACTTTAGATAAGGCATATAGAAAAGGGAAGAAAAGTCAACAAAGACAACAAAGAGTTGGACTCATGTTGCTAAGTTTATCATTCTCCATGTGAACTCAAGAAGACCCAATTGTGAAAACTTAGTGAGGTGAAACCATGATGGGGAAGGGAAAGCTAATCGGGAGTTTACAACTAGATTTTTTACTTTCAATGAAGATTCAGGGAAACCCTATCCAATGTTCTAAATGCATAATGAAGCCATGGTAAAACTTGAATTATCCATGACAGTATCCACCCTAGATGGAATGGGTGGAATATGAAGTTGCCACACCATAGACCACTCCTAAGGTGCCATGTTGTGAGTGGGGTCCACCACAAGACATTGCAACAAAATAACTCAAAGGAAATGTGGTGCAAGATATAAAATGAAGAGAACAATGGTCAAATATCCATGGAAAAGTAAATAGAGCTACAAACAATTTGATATGAAAAAACCCATAGTGTAGGGTACTTGGTGACCTAGATAATCTCGCCATAACTACAATCACTCATTTTTCTATTGGAGAAAAGATCTCATGATGACTAACCTTCGATAAGGTCATCCTGGGAGATCTTGGTAGATAAGAAAAGAATATTTTTATTGGGTCTCGTACAAGTATCCATTAAATGAAAGAGGTTCAAATTGATCATGAAGGTAGAGATCAAACAGGTAAAATACCAATTGTGGATGAAAAGATATGATGAGACAATTGAAGAAAAATGTTGATATAGTTGTGATTTATTTTTATCTTATTTCCCAAATGGTGATTTTCTTTTTACACCGACGGGATGATGTGAAATTAATTCCAAATACTACTTGGGAATAAAATGGTGAAAGAAATTATAGAAATTATGAATGTTGATAACATCTCGGATTATTGCAGTGGCTCCTCTCAAAGTTATGAACGAGAGTCAAGTAGCCATTCCACCTGGAAGAAGATTGCTCATCATTACATACCACCTTATCATAAACTATTGATTGTGATTGATGGAGTTTCCTTCTATTTCTTGGAGAATAAAAACATAGTATGGAATAGAATGAATGCAACTGATAACAAGTAGTAATCATTGTAGGAACATCTTGAACCATTCACTAAGCATGGATTTTATTATGCTTATTTATGTAGAGGAAATCAATTTATCTAGGGTTGGATCATTTGGGGAATACATGACTTCTATTGGTTATATATATTGGTTTGTTTGTTTTCACATGCATCCCCATGCTTCCCTTTCTCTTTGTATTCTAGGTTGTTTATCTCAAAATCATAGTTAATGATCCATAAAATCAATTCTGATTGTATATCTTTATAGATTGTATCTCCAATAGGTGTTGTAATACCCTGGTTTTGACCCTCATGTTATGTAATATTGTGTATGTTAATGATAACTTGTCTTGAAGCCTATACATGTGTGGTTTGTTTTTGAAGCATGACATCATACATTGATATTCATCATGTGGGTAACCATTTGCATGATGTATTTTGGTTTTGTATGTAGATACATTATGATTATAATATTAAAACCACTAAAAGTTTGCAAGCGAGTATAAAAGGGACTAGGAGTCCAAGATAGTGGAAGAAAGGGGGATTATGGAAATATAGTATTTTGTTGTTGCCTTGTGATTATTAAATATTGATCAACCATGGGAAATAGTTATCCAAGAGAGGGATATGTGGATTTCTTATGAAAGGCACATGGTCTCTTCTTAGCTCGAGGTATATTATCTATGATTTTAGGTGTGCAAGATTCTTCTCCAATGGTTATTCTATTGGTTCATTCTTCACCATTCATGTTATTCATACCTTGTTGTCCTGGTGTATTTTCTTAGAGAACGACTCCCATACATATGTGAAAATAATGACTATAATTATGGGTGTGTTTTGGAGAAAGGACCAACCATTGTAATCAGTTGGAAATCCATAGTTCCCATTAGAAGAGATTCCCTTTCCTACACTAGAGCACTAGAGGGAAAATGGGTTGCACGAGGAACTTCATTACCGAGAATGAAACTCCATTCTTGGTATCATGCAAGGTTGAGCGGGAAGAGTGTGGGTTAAGGATGGATTATTGTGATTGGGGAACTATAGTGTCATTTTCCTTGTTTGAGAATTTTGGGTTGGGTTTGGTCAAAGAGTTCAAAATCAACTAGTAGGAATTCACCCTTATAGTCTCATGGCCCCTACATGGAGATGATCTCTATGTCTTAGTTCCCATAGTTGGGTGGAACAGTATACGCTTAAACCCAGTTGATATTGAACTCTAGAAAAAAATAAGTATTCATTGTTGTTATTCATTATTAATTTCTACTATGCATTTCTGTTATGTGGTATTTAAATGCAACAAGTATCTAGGAAAGAGTTAATATGTTTATAATCAATCGTGGAATGTACTTATGGGTTGATTTTATTGTATACATCTAAATATCTTGTTGTGAATACCAATAATTTATTGAGTGAGAAAGAATAATGCATGGGTTGTTGGATGTGTGTTGGGGCTCATGCATGTGAGATATAAGATAATTAATAAGGGTTGTATTCTAAATCTTGATGTTCTTAATATTGTTGTATAAATCTCTAGAATTTGTTGAAGTTTACCATTACATAAATTTTGTGTGCAAATAATGGGCATTGCATTTTATTGCATGTGCTCATCCATGATTTTTGTTTTATTCTTACATTGATTCCACCTTATTATGCATTTTCAATTTCTATTTGGTGTTCCCGTCCAATATTGAATTGCATTGCTATTAAATCTAGTGGTGGTGGAAGAAGTAAATAAATTTTGAAGTCGATGCCCCAACAACCAAGAGAGGTGCGTCCTAGCACACTGCAAGTCTAGTTAGGTTAGGAATTGTTGTTGTGGTCTTATTGACCCCTTAATAATTCTTTATGAATAATGGAGATTGAGAGCACATTATTTAGACAATGTTGTTAGAAATAATGTTGAATAATGAAGTCATTAGTTGATTTTTTCACTTTGTTCCATGGGTATTATGTAATTATTTACGAAGATTTATTTGATCATGGATGCCTTCATTTAGTTGTGATTGGAAATTTGATTTACTTGATCTAACAGGTTCTTTCATGTTGCATTTTTTGTTATATATTTTTATCTTCTCACGTGGGACCTTTGTTCATAAAAACTTAGCTCCATAGACAAATGGATTATGCACCAGTCACCATTGATCTAGACCATTTAAGAACTTCCTTCTATACTTTTTACTGTTACTCTCCTTAGGATCCATTAAAAGATCTAAATCATGTGAGAGAAGCCTTACCATTGACAATGGTGTTTCTTTTAAGACAGTGTTTTGGGAACTTCTGCAATATTTCCCTTATATGCAATTATCCTAAGCTTAGATTCAAGAGCTGACATTTTTTGGTGTTGTTGCCAGGGATAAACTTGAAACACATACAATATATAGTTTTAGACACAAACCTTTATGGTGAGTAATAAATATTGGAATAACATACACCTCACCATGTGACTCCACCAAAGAACAAATTCCAGTTTCACATTGTGAAATTGTAGTGAAACCTACATCAAGAATCTAGCTAGCAACAATGAACACAAAACTTGCAAAGTCCAGAGAAGAATAGAAGAATTGGAGAGAAAGAATGGAAAATTACAACTGATATACTCTACACGACTAAACTAATGCACCATAGTAGTGATCTAGAGAGATGTGGACACATGCTAACAAAAATCGGAGTGATCTACCACCTAGTCCTAGTTAATTGGCCATGCAGTCATCACTTAATTGGCTCACACAAGTGGAGAGGAGAGAATCTCATGCATGCACATGTGGTGCACCCTATTATCCTCATGCATGTCAAGTGCTCCCACCTGGTGATGATCCCAAGGTGAGTGTGTCCATCTAGTGATGATCCCAAGGTGAGCATGCAACACTTGGTGATAATATCAAGGTTGCCATGCGAGACTTGACTCCACTAGTCTAACTAAATTACAAGTGAATAATGATTAAAGAGGATGTGGCACCCTGATCTAGGGGAGAATATATCAGACCAGGGGCACCCTCAACATAGACTAATAAACTTAGGGAAAAGATACTATGTGGGTGTGTAAAATCTCCAATACCCCCTGAACACTACTAGAAAGTACATAATGATTGGGTCTCGACAAGAATCCATGTTGGGTACTCATTTTACAATGCATCTAATAAACATAGAACATTGAAAAAGAGATAAGAGGGAAAACCTCATGGGAACCCCCCCCCAAAAAAAAATACAATACTGAAAAGAAAAAAAAGACAATTGCTAGGCAACTATGTCCTTCATCCCAAGTAGGTCTCACAGAAAGTGGAATTTATGCTCGGTGAAGGTTTTGGTGAAGATGTGGACAATTTGTTCTAAGGAAGGAAATTATTGCAAGTTGATGATCCTATCATGAATTAAATCTATGATGTAATGCATGTGGACCTTGATGTGTTTTTTTCTCTATTGCCTAACTGGATCTCTGCAAAATTTTAGTGTGCTCTAATTGTCGCACTAGATGACAGTCAGACGATGAAATAGGATACCAAGCTCGGTGAGGAAGTTTTGTAACCATATATCCTAAATAGTAATGTTGACCACTCCTGTGTACTTTGCCTCTATTGATGATAAAGAAATTATTGATTTCTCGTTACTCGACCAACAAATGGGACCAGATCCCAAACTAAGAATGTACCCTTAAGTGGACTTGCAATCTGTGTTATCGCCAACCCAATATGAATCCGTATAGCCAATGAGGTCCAATGTACAACCTATTGCATAATGAATCCCATGACTGGCAGTACCCTTTACATATTGAAGGATGTGCTTGTTAGCTTTCCAATGTAGCTCATGTGGCTCATGCATGTACCTGGAAAATGCTCCCATTGCATATGAGATATGAAATTCACCAATGGTGTATCCCCACCATCCTTGAGCTTGACCCTTGATAAGAAAGGTGTGGCTTCTAGTTTATAGTCACTCATGTTGAACCTGACCAAAAGATATTTGGCATAGTTTGCCTGAGACAACTTGATTCTTAAATCAACCTGGTTGATTTAAAGACCAAGGAATAAGTGTAATGGACACATGTCATACATTGAAAACTCGTCATGCAAGTCATTCTTGAATCCAACAATAATTGAGTATGAACTACCTATGATTAATAGATCATGTACATATAGCACTAAAATCAACAAAGAGATAGAAGTTCTCATCATATAAACATTCAAATATTATTTGAAACGAATAAAATTTTGATAAAGTAAGTAAGAATCCATCTTAGAATACCACACTCTAAGATCATGCTTGAGGTCGTAGAGTGACTTTTTGAGTCAGAAAACTAGAGGAGAGTTTGGTATGTACCCCTATGACTGCTTCATGTAGATCTCTTCTTCGAGATCATGGTGAAGAAATGCATTCTTCACGTCCATTTGGTGAAGCTCCCACCTCCTTGTTGCTGCAACAGTGAGGGCTAACTGCGTGGAAGCCATCTTTGATACTAGAGAAAATGTCTAGTCATAATAAATCCTATAAACTTGTTGAAATCCTTTTTCCACCAATCTTGCTTTGTATTGTCTCACAAGACCATTTCCTACTTTCTTTGTTCTATATACCCATCTGTATCTAACAATCTTCCTATCTGAACAAAGCGAAACCAAGTCCCAAGTATGGTTCTCGATGAGGGAGTTGTACTCCTTATTCATAGATGCTTCCCAGTTGGGATTCCCTTCAGCCTATGCATAGGTATAAAGGTATGAGGATATAACTATGTAGCAATGCATGGGAATTATTGGTTTTGTGGTTGTGAGTGCATGTGGAGCCTTGTCAAAGGTCTAAGGGTCTGAGGATATAACTATGTAGCAATGCATGGGAATTATTGGTTTTGTGGTTGTGAGTGCATGTGGAGCCTTGTCAAATTGGGATCTCATCCTCCTCAGATCCACTAGATCCCCCACAAGATCATATGCTACCTATAGGGTGGATTGTGCCCATTTGGGTGTTGGATATGGATCTTCACATGCATGCTCATGATATTAAAAATCTGATTTGGGAATCATATCTGAAATACGATCTGAGTGGCATGACACATCATCTCGGATATATGGTACAAGAGGAATCATAGCAGTTTTTGCATGTTGTTTTGAAGATGCATGCAAGGGACTTTCTTCGAATCAGACACTTGTTTCAATGATTAACTTATTTTTTGAAGGTTCTATCAGTCTGTATCCCTTTACACTCTCAGGATAACCCATGAATATGAATTTTGTTCTTTGAGGCTCCAAAGCATTCCTCTTCTTTGAAGGTACGCGGGTCCATGTGTGTGATCCAAAAATGTGAAAGTGTTTCACTTCTAGTTTCATGTTGCTCCAATCTTCAAAAGGAGTCGTGTATTTCACAATTTTCTGAGGAGATTGATTTCACATGTATAGTGCACAATTTATTGTTTTAGCCCAAAGTTTGGAGGGAAGGGACTTTGCACATAGCATGAAATTTTCGATCTCTTTCGGAGATCAGTTCTTCCTCTAAGCTACCCCATTCTGTTGTGGAGTGTGTGGAATTGTGTGTAATTGAATACCTGCTTCAACACAAAGATGTTATACATCCTTGTTTTACATAATACCCCCCCGACCATTATCTCTGCAGAGTATATTGATCATATTTTTGTATTTTTTCTCTGCATGTGCCTTGAAATCCTTGAGATGCTCAAACACTTCATATTTTTTCTTGAGAAAGTACACCCATGTGTACCATGACCAATCATCAATAAAAGTCAATACATATCGAGCCTTGCTTATGGAAATATGAGGAAAGGACCCCATGAGGTCACTATGAAGAAGATCTAAGGGAGAGGAGGCCCTCCATGCATTCCCTTTCTCAAATTTCTCTTGTGGATGCTTTTCAAGAACACATCCTTGACAAACTCCATCGGAAAATTGTATGTCTGGCAAACCTTCCACCATCCCCTATTTGTTGAGTTGTTGCATGTAATTGAAATTTAATTGGCCAAATATTTCATGCCAAATCTTACTATCATCATTGGAATGAGTTAGTAGTGATGTAGAATTTAATTTAGCAACAAATTTAGAGAATGTGTACTATATAGATTTATGATCTACCTCACCTACAACAATTTTGAAGATGTCTTCCATGTCAAATATTATCACAAAATCGAGTGTGAATTCCACCCTTTTCCTTGTGCCTGTATGTGTGATTTGGTACACAAAAAGTAGACTTACAGAGAGTTTCAAAATGTTCAAGACATTCTCAAAACTTCCATTTCCAAGATCCATTGTTCCTTGTCCATAGAATTCTACTAGAGAGTTATCTCCCTTGAGAATGGGAGGACTAGTGCATGTTTTTAGAAATGAAAGGACATATTTTGTGGCGATCATGTGGTGTGATGCTCTTGAATAAATTATCCATGCATCTTGAGAAGAATTAATTGCAATCAAATCATGTACATTACCTCGAGTTTATGGTGCCTTTTCTCCCACCTTCTTCTTGGCACTTTCAGGAATATAGTGCTCAAGATGGTTCTGTTGGAGTGATTGCACTATGAGTTCAATGATTTTCTTCATGCAAGAGGATTCATGATGGTAATAATGATTGAAATAACCACACTTTGACTTACCTTGCTTTCCCTTTCCTGTTGTAGAGCTAGAAGATTCATCGAAAGGTTTGAAGTTGCCTCCCTTTCTTGGATTTGGATTCTTATTTCCCTTTCCTTTTTGTTTGGATTTCGAGTTGGATTTGATGCTCTCATGCACAACATGTGCATGCACTTTGGAGCTCTTAATTGTTACCATCTTGATGAGATTTTCTTGCTCATGTGTCAGGGACTCAATCAATACATCCAATGTGGGAATTATCCAAGTTGCACCCAATGTAATCCTTACTATATGAATTGTAGAGACAAAGACAACATATTTTAGACCCAAATTTGATAGAATAGCAAGAATCAACTATTTTTCTTGCTTTTATTTATCGATCCCACGTCCTTTTAGTTGAATCAATAAAGATTCGAAATTCATGAAGAAGTCTTGGATATTCTCAAAACTACTTGGATCTAATGGGTTTAACTTACTCCGGAGCATGTGTCCATGCATCTCTTCATGTTTTCTGAAGATGCCTTCTAGAGTGCTCCAAACCTCGTTTGGAATAGTGGAATATTCAACATGAAACAATAATTTGGGAGAGATGGACATGCAAAGGAGACCAAAGGCCTTGTCCATGCAGTTGAAGTATTTGGTTTTCTCGATTGCAGATGTGGGTTCAATTTTTGTTGCCATGGTAATTTGATATAAGCCTCTGACTCTCAGTAGAAGTAGAATATTTGGATTTCAATCGAAGTAATTGTATGGCGTAAGAAATTTTGACGGAGGAAATTAAATTTTTTGCAGTTGCTTCAATATTATGTACTTGCAAATGATTGTTTGTGTGCCTTCTTCCTAAAACCTATTGGCTTTAATACCATGTGAAATTGTAGTGAAACTTGCACAAAGAATCTAGCTAGAAACAATGAACATAAAGCTTGCAAAGTTGAGAGAAAAATAGAAGATTTGGAGAGAAAGAATGAAATATTTGTATTCCACAAAATGAGAGAATGAAACATTACCACTGATATACTCTACATGGTTGAACTAAATCACCATAGTAGTGATCTAGAGAGATGTGGACACACACTTAAAAAACCAAAGGGAACTGCCACCTAGTCCTAGTTAACTATCCATGCAGTCATCAGTTAATTGGCTCACACAAGTGGAGTGGAGAGAATCTCATGCATGCACAAGTGGTGTGCCCTCCTAGCCTTATGCATGTAAAGTGTTCCCTCCTATTGATGATCCCTAGGTGAGTGCGACCTCTTGTTGATGATCCCAAGGTGAGCATGCAATACTTGGTGATAATACTAAGGTTGCCATGCGAGACTTGACTCCACTAGTATAACCAAAGTACAATCGATTAATGACTAAAGAGGATATGGAACCCTCATCTAGGGGAGAATATATCATACTATAGGTGCCCTCAACATAGACTAATAAACTTAGGAAAATAAATACTAGGTGGGTGGGTAATATCTCCAATACCCACAATCCATATTTCTAGCTACAAATATTTTCGGTGAGCATAAATTATAGTGATACATCTAAATATATAACTTGGTGACTCCATCGAGGTACAAACACCAATTCCCTAGTATTTTGGTGAGTAGTAATCGACTTAAAAATTGTATGGCTCACTTGGAAACTCCATTTTTTTTAATCATACAGTTTCCACTTACAATGAAGATATCAATTGTCTAATTCCATCATGGCACAACTGGAGGAGAGACTTCATGGAGTTAAAAAAAAATATCCAATAAGTATGCTTCTTTTGATTTTACTATGATTCCTAGATATCAGCATGCGCTTTTAGAGTGACATCATAAGTTCCTCCCAAGGTTCCAAGGAAATCACATTGTTGTAATTGAGGATCATCTCGATGTTTAAAGTAAATTTGCAAATTATCTTGGTGTTAAGCATGATGTTGTTTTGATTAAATTGCTTGTAAAGGCATTGGAATATTGAGAAAGAGAAAGGTACAATAATATAGTAGCACGAGAAATTGGGATAATGATTTCTATCAAATAATATTTAAGAATGTTATCCAAATTCAATTAAGAATGAAATGAAATAACACTAAATATTGTAGAAAGAATAAAAGATATTGTGAAAACTAATTTTCATTATGGAAACAATGGTGAAGAATACTATACATATACAATGGCTAGAATGGAGAAAGTTGTAATAAGAAGAGATATGTGTCTCTCCTCATTTACCAAAATCCCTTTACTAGAAGGAGTAAAACTCCTTTTATTATGATCATAAATAAAAAAGAAAGATTGAAAAAACCCTAAAACATAAACATTGAGCCTAGGAGTTGAGATGGTGAAAGAAAGGAAGGCCTCAAGAAGCTAAGTTGGACGACAACTTCTCTAGGACATAATTTTCACATATAAAGTTTGTTTTAGGAACATGATAGCTCTTAAAGAGATATCAATGAGAAGGACAACAATATTTTACTAACACAAATCCACATTTAATGTAACTTGTAGCATAGAATAAAAAAATTGTTTAGGGCCCAAAAAATGCATTGAAAGTTCAAGATACAAAAACTACTAAAATTATGACCCCTCAAGAGATGTACTAAAATGACCATTTGGATTAGTCATCCCTCCTTTGTAAGAAATGGTCCCCATTGTGTCAACTTCATGTATCAACTAGGGGAGCTTCTATTGGATCTAGCTCCCAGTGAACAAATTGCCCTCATAGAGAAGTTTCCATGTGTTGACCTCTCAGTACAATTGTATGATTTCTTGCCACATTTGCTTCATTTTCGTGTGTGTGTTATGATCCAATGTGGCTTGTTCAATATAATTAAGTTTTGGATATATTTTTCCAATTTCTTTGCTACCTTTGATGTTTCTTGATTAAGGTGGAATGTATGGTTAAAGAAACTACATATTAAAAATAGGGTGTAAACCAAGGTAAGGTGACAAGTTAAGTTTGAAGGAATTTTCACCCAGTACCTTGGTGATGGTGTATGGCCCATTAAAAAGTAGTATGATATTTTGATGGATAATTTGTATTGGTAAATAAAACCTAACGTTGATCATGGCATTGCTTGTACTTGTTGGTGAGTTTCTACATAATTCCATGCACATGTTGTTAGATGTGTTAGATCCATTCAACAAATTTGGAAACTTTGTTTTCCTTATTTTGAGCATGAGAGGACAATTCATGTGTGGATGAAATGGATCATGGGGCCTTCACTCAGTGAACCTATGACATAGTGTTTTTGTTCGTGGGATCTTAAATAATACCCCTAATTTTACTATATGTTGATAAATACCTCCCAAAATCTTTTTTGTTGAAACCCCCTCCCAATAGATCTTTCCAATAAAATAAACCCCTATCTTAACAAGCTACCCCTTTTTATACACCCTAATACCTATAAACCCCTTGATACCCGACATCCCCCCCCCCACCCAATACCTACAATATATTGACCTAATTTTTCACAATTAAAAAAACCCCTTTATGAATAAACATGATAAGATATTGGTCAAAAAGGTGAATCCCTCGTGCAATGCATAGGGATACATCAATTGGGGCCAAGTGTTGGAACCCTGGGAACATATGAAATTTTTTATGGTTGATAGAACTCTAAATATATTTCTTGTGGTTGTGTTAAACATAACAAAATATTTGTCCTATGTACATGGATGTTTGGAGTTGCACATACTCATGATATATACAATCATCATGTTGACTATCTATGCCTATTCACTCATCTAGGGATGGAAGGAAACAGATTTGTGTAGCTTGGTGTCCATCATGGACCAAAGGCTAGTGGATTAGAAGATAATTAGGAACTTTCTCTCCCTATCAAAAACAACGGTCTTTGACAACCCAAGGTGAACCCAAACATGCTCAATGATTATCTTAGTCACAACTTATGTTATAACACTCTTCTTGTAGAGTTCCAAATTCCTATCTTAGAAAAAAAGATAAAATAAATAAATAAAACATAAAGACACAATTGTGATCATGCTTGGTTGAAGGAAAACCTAACATAAAGTCCATGGAGGCTAACTCCCAAGGTTTATTTGAAGTGGATATATGAGTGCACAATTCTTGCTTCTTCATTGCGTGTTTGACAATGCCATAACCGATGCACAATTTGATATATCTTCTAACATATTTTTAGAGCTTTGGAAAATAAAAGTATGTTTATAGCACTACCATTGTCTTCTCCACACCAATGTGCCCCGAAAACTCACTATAATATACTTCCAAAATCATGTTCTCATGCTTTCTTGAAGGAACTTGGAGATAGCACAAATAGCACAAAAGTTGATCACATAGTTGAAAGTTTGAAACTTGTTTACTTGAGACCAATTTTCGATATGCAACAAAAAATAAGTTAGGATCACTACCATACAACTAGGGCCACTTTGAATACTTGTGTTCACAAGGATTTATCATTGTGGTTGATGCCAAAACTAGAGGTCGATTGAGCTAGTTTTTAACTCAATTGGAGCTTCCCTTATTCTATTTAATGCTCAAGTGGAATTGTTGAAGGCATGTGGATGACATTTGATGGTAGTCATTTTGTAGCTTGACTCGAGTCTACATGAATTGTAGATATGTGTTCGTTATGGATGATCATTTCCTTTCTTAGAATATAATGTTTCCACTACATACAAGACTATAAAATGGATTAAAGCTCCTTGTCATAGGAGGGTATACGCAAACCATGTCAAAGAGTTTCACACTTTAATAGGCCATTGGATGTCCATACTAAGAGAGGATTGCATCGATGGAATAATCTAAGGTGTTTGTCTACTTTTTGAACTATTGTATATTAGGTAGAACGAGGTGTGAATTTGAGTACAGGAAACCCATTGACACCTCCAATGTTTTCCATCATGTTGTGACCTAAATAAACTTGGCTTTCACTCCAACTTTGGTAACATAGATCGAGGGTCAAGAAATATGATAGACCCCAATACAAATCTATAGAAAAATTTATGCAGGCTTAAGAATCTATAGATCACCATTAGTGTCTTCGAGGTTGGTTAATCGTAGATCACTTACACCTTCACTAAATTAGAATTCACACTATTTTCATCCACGACATACCCAAGATATTGAATTCTTTACATATTGAATGAGCACTTTACTAGGTTGGCATAAAACTTGTGTTATTGTAGGTTTCTCAATGCTTGATGAATGTGCTTTAAATGAACTGTCCAGAACTTGTTGAAGATGAGGATGTTGTTGATTAAGGTTGGTTGTCATTGATGTCAACCTCTGAAGAAAGCCCCATAGCACAAAGGTTGGGTAATGGACCCAAGATTGTTTGATATAAAAATGACTCGTTATTTTCTTGTCATGGTTGATAATAAGTAGAAATGGATGGAATCCAAAGTGGTCCCCTTATGGTGAAATCCCTCACAAGAAGACGCTTTGCGGATTGAGTTATCCTAGAAGTAAGTTTAGAGAACCGATGCTTATTTGTGGAATAATGTGATGAACACCAGTTAATTTTTCAATGAAACTATCCTATATGGATAGTTATTGTCATGCCATTTCCATTGGTATGTGGAACGTCACATAACTCCTCAC
>JZKD02S1621749.1:70059-84290 GCA_000966675.3 Picea glauca | reverse complement strand
CTTATTGCTCATTATTGGATAATAATTCTACATTGATATAACACTTGGATTATTTGGAGAAAAAGGATTATAATTACACTATTACTGATTCACCCCCCCTCTCAGTAATCCAACAGATGTCATTTAGGTAGGTGACCACATCAATGGTTTGTGAGTGGCCACAAAATGTCATCCATCTTCCTCATTAATGTTGTTGGCACATTAATCAAGTTGAATGACATGACCAACCATTTGAAGGGACATTATTTATACTTGAAGGTTACCCTTGATGCATCAATTGGATTGGTTGACACCCAATGATAGCTTGAATTAAGATCAATCTTGCTGAAAAAATTGGCACTTTTGAGTTGGTTGAGTAGATCATCATTCTAGATGATGGTGTGTTGGTTCTTGATTATCGTTTTTTTCATGGATTTGTAGTCAACACAAAGTCACCATATCCCATCCTTCTTATGAACTGGTACAAATGGGATCCCAAAAAGTGATGAACTCAACTGATGTGGCCCTTTTATAATAACTCTTGAATCCTGTGCTTAATCTCATCACTATCCAAAATTGAGCTTCTTTACAAAGGGTCACCTAGTGTTAAACCAATTGCATGCTTTACCCGAAAGTGCATACGTAAACTTGTAGGTGAAGTAAAGATGCTTCTATACTCTAGCTATTTTTGTTGGTCTGGCTATTTTTGTAGCATAGAGGGACCCCTTATAGAGGCATTGATAGTAGTGGTGATTTTCTTTGCTCCTTCCAACTATACCATTAAAAATATAACTCCCCTAATCTAAGATATTATCATCCTACACTACATAGTAGTGCTTTGATATATTTCAATGGTCAAGGCTACCTCTGTATCATGTAGCATTCATATTTGAGGGTAACAATGACACTACAGGGCCTAAGTTGATAAACAATGTGATGCTTCCAAATATATGGCTACCCAAATAAAGCATGACAAACTTCAAGTAGGGTATTGTTACACAATACCTCATCTTTAAAGGACTTGGTGTCGTATTGCAAAAAATATTTTTAACTAACACGTATGTCGTGTCCCTTGCTTGGCCAACTGATGGTGTGTGTCTAGGGTGAAACATCATTGGAAAATTCATCTTCTTGACAACCTTTGTTAAAATTAGGTTCTTATATTTATCAAGATCAATTATGAAATGCAACATTGTCCCCTTCACCCACATTTGTGAGTGGAAGAGGTGCTCATCTTCATTGAGATCCTGTAGTTCATCTAGATAACCTCCATGGTGGTGATAACAACAATTGGTTCCATGATGACGATCTATTTTCCCTTATCCATAGTATTTAATGATGTTAAACTTGAATAATATTCCAAGGCTTCCAACTCATCCAATAAAGGTTATCTATCACAACATTCATCATTGTTATGTCATGAAATTTTATGTGTCACATTTTTTTCATGTGTCCTCCTTTGATTTATCATTATTCTTGTTACCATGTGGATTTGACTAGTTTCCTTAATGTTGGTTATCTTTGATCTATCCTTTGTTCTAAGAGTTAAGGTTTCATTTACCCTTATGTGATTGTGGTTGATTTGTAACCCCCAAACTCCTTGCCCCGTGTTGAAATTTTTCTTCAATCTTGAAAACATAACGATAAGCCCCTCCTAGAGAAGAGATGTCCAAAATATACCTTTTTGTTTGGATGTATGTGTGTAGGTGTTATAGCATAATTTGCCACTATACATGCTTATGATGACTCATTGGCCTATGCTAAATCCCTTTCCCAGCTTGCAGGACTTAGATTCCCTTTTTCCTCCTCAAAAATTTATTTTAAAACCCCATTTATCAAAGTGTACACAATTTTCCTTAAAGCAACTCCCGTATATACATGGTTTCCCTATTAGCAACCCACGTACATGTTAATTTTGGCCCAAAAAAAATATAATCCTGACATTTCGGGCAGATTTTACAAGTTTTTCCATTCCCTAAATTCCTAAAGCCCATACATAACAAATCCAACCATCAAAATGGAGTACAAAAGAGAGCCTTGGGGTGGATGAAAAAAGTGTGTGAAGAAATGCATTCATATGTTAGCATTTTGAAGATTATCCTGCAAGTACCATGTTTCCCTAGTGTCTTAGATTGTCCTCCAAGTACCATGTTTGCAAGTACCATGTTAGCATTTTGAAGATTGTCCTGCAAGTACCATGTTGCATTTGTTTTTTAATCTATTTTTGTGTTTTGAACCTTGGTTCAACATTATCTTGATTTCTCTAATATTTTATGAGTCTTCTAACCCTCCTCCCTCAAGCTTGAGAGGATTTTATTGGGTGTATGCAAGTTTAATTCAATACAGTCGCATACATATGTGAATTTCCTTGAATAAATTCACGTACATAATTTTATATACGTGACCTACAGTAGAGAAACCTACGTACAACCCCTAAAAGGTGATTTTTTCACTATTTTTCAGCCTTTTTTGTGCCATGTTTTGACTGTTTGAGAGATCATTTGGACTTTGTTTTGGCTGAAATGTTTTTTGGGAGTTGGTAGGTAGATAAAGTATCATATTTTAATAGAAAAAATATATATTTGGATGTTTTTTACCTTCTTTTGGCCTCTTGGATTGCACTTCTATAAGACTAGTCTTGTTCTCAGGATCTCAGTTTTCTAGTCATTGTTGTGGTCATCTTTGAAACTTGAGTTTGTATTTGAGTTAGAGACTTTTATTTTGTGTTTTCCTTGGATTTTTAAAACACAAAACCAAAAAAAAATCTTTATTTTAGCATCTTTTGTTAGTTTTGTTTTGGTAGAAAGAAGAAGAAAACCAACAAAACCCAGTTTTTGCTAGTTAGGTCTCTTTCTTTCTCTGCATTGTTTTGCATTGTTATTTGAAAAAGAAAAATATATTAGCACAGGATTTTGTTTTCTTCTCATCTTGAAAGCATTTCAAAAGAAAAATAAGAAACAAAATCCTTTTGTTTGATTCTTTTTTCTCTCTTGAAAGTTGCATTGTGCATTTTGCATCATGAAAGGAAAAATTTGCATTTCAAGGTTTGAAGGATTGTTCATGCATTTGTTTTCTTTTTAGAAACTCTTTTTCATTGAAGAAATAGTGTAAATTTTTATTTTCTAGTGTTCTTATAAGTTTCATTTTTTGACGAGTCTCAAACAACATCAGTTGCACTTCCATACCCTTTGAGTAAAGAACAACTGCTAAAATGAACGCAAAATTTAAAATATATTAGACTCTGTTTCTAGGGTTCACAAACAAGTTTAGGGTGGATTAGGATTGGAGAGATAAATCTCCAAGGCTGGTAAACAAACATAGGATTTTGACACAAATATATCTCCTCTAACACAAGAGTCAAACACAAGGTCGTGCAAAGGAGAGCTAAGGAGATAAACCCTCAGAAGCCTAACTCAGCATAGCGAAGAGATCGTATATTGGGGGTTTCATCAGTTCCCTTAACTCTGTGAGAGGTGATGATTTTGAAACTTTAGGATTAGTTACCCTACCCATATGTTCGATCTCGACTATTGATCCCCCCCCCTTCCCGGACGCTGACTACGAGTTGATGACCTTAGTTTCTTTTCCTAGGGATATTAGAGGTGACTACGGGGGGTTTCCCATGGTACTTGGGGCATATTTTGTATCACACTTTTCAATACTATTGGAGGGTGCCCCGTAAAGCGTGGGTGCTTGCATCGGATAAGGTTGGTTAGTGGAGGTCAGGATAACTGCTTCTCACTCCTTCGTTCATTGGTCCATGATACTTGATCAACCTTTGCCTTCCTTTGGAAGGCCCCTTTCCACTTTTTCATTGCTTTGGACTCGGGACCTTATCCACCTAGGTTGAATTTTTGGAGAAGTTGTTTTCTTGCAATATTTCTCTTAAGACTTTTTAGTGGAGTGTTGTTTTGTATAGTTAGCCTTAGGTTGTGTCAACATCACTTCTTTTGGATCATTGATTTAGGGTGGTCGACCAACCACTCTGCTATTCAAGAAGGACCCCTGGTCTTTCTCTTGAAAGTGTGGAGCCGCCTTCTAGAAGGCGTGGGTTTTTATACCACTACTTCACCAGAGTCAATGCGTGAGAGTTTTATGGACAGGAAAAATCCTGCAAGGGACAAACCTGTGCATAAGAAATTTATGGCCAAAGTTCTTAAGGATACCAACCAAAGGACCCCTTCCCAAGGGGATTATTGTGCTTTTCTATTCTTTGGAAATGTTGGTGCCCCTTTGATGACCACTTTGAACATTATAGGGTTGAAAGTAGGACCACCATTTTGGTTGTGTACCACTCTGAATGTCTCGAATGCTCTTGATGCTTCTCAAATCATCACTTTATGTCATAGGCATCGTATGAATGTTGATCCTTCACCTTTTACATACACAAATTATACTCCTTCCTCTTCTCCCCCTTATGGTGAAAGTATTGCTACTAGTAACCAGAAGTATAAAAGGAATAGGAAGATGAAGAGTAAGAAAAATAAGTCACCAACCTCTGCTAGTCACGTTGGAGACCTGTCACTGGCATCTGGGAGTTATGTTGGGGACAAGAAACCAACCTCTGTAAGTCATGATAGAAGCAAAATTCTAGTCATTGTGATTCATGTTGGAGATAGGTCAATAACATATGTGGGTCATGTTGAATACCAACACCTAACCTCTGCAAGTCATGCTAGGGGAAAGACCGTAGTCCCTGCAAGTCACATTGGAATTCAACAACCAACCTCTACTAGTCATGTTGGGAGCACGAAATCAACCTCTGCTAGTCATGTTGGAGATATTTCAACAACCTCTGTGATTCATGTTGAATACAAACCACCATTTGTTGCAAGTCATGCTGGAGGCATTCATAATGTTGATAATCCCAAACGAATAGGACGTAATCCCAAGTTACCTTGTAAGCATTGTGAAGGAGACCACCTTACTCATTTTTGCATGATATTCAAGTGGTACAAAGACGGTGGTCCTTGTCTAACGACCCTTCTAGTTCYGAGTCATTTTCATTTTCCCAACAACCTATTCAACCAGTGGTTGAAGAAGTGGTTGTGTTGATGTAATCTTCAGTTGATCCCATTCTTCTCTTRGAGAGTGACACGTCTAAGGAAGTGATCTCTCCGATGAAATTTTTTACCGATCCCRCTCTYCTTTTGGGTAGTGATGCGTGTTTTGACCATGTCCTTAGAATTTCCAGTTTAGTACCTTATGAATAAGGGKCAATTCCACTCTCTTCGAGTATGCTCCCTCCAAGTCCGATGATGGTTTCCTTTGATTGGAACGATCTTGTGGAGCCTCGCCTTACTTATTCTGTACCTTTTCAAATAATGGTTATKCTTAAATATTATTTGAAATAAATTAGTCGATGTATTGTAGATGAAGGATCCTCTGCAAGTATTTTATAATCCTCATCTTGGAAAGCTTTGGGTTCTCCCAAGCTTGTGYCATCTACTAGTGAGTTGTTGGTTTTCGAAAAAAGACCYAGTGAATGTTTGGAGCTTCTTCCTCAATTTCCTATCATGTTAAGTGGGAGGATTGTCCCTGTCRATCTTTTAGTAGTGTCAGTCCCTTTAGACTTTAATATCCCTCRTGGGCGTGATTATGTATATGTGATGAATGTTGTGGTGTTTACACTCTTTCGTGTGATGAATTTACCTCACAACGGAAGAATTGTCACTATTGATCATATTTCATCTAATAATCACCATCCTAGTTCGGATTTAGCTCAAGTTTCCCCTTTGTATGTTCCTACTATTCAAGTAGAGTCTTCATAGCCACGGGTGAATTATGTGGTGTATTATCCTCGGTGTTCAATTGCTTCTGAGAAGGAATCTTTAGAGTCATGTTTTCCTTCCTAGGACAAGGTCTCAACAATTGATTAGGTGTTGTATCTAATGGGGGAATGTGATCCTTCACTTCCCCCTTTTTTTCTCAGGGACCATGTTTTTCCTCTTGATTTTGATCTTGTCATTTGTAATAACTTGAGCCCTGGTATTTGTGTGTTATCGAGCCCCAGTTTAATGGATGTTGAGTTGCCTTCAAATGAGGTTATCCTTGAAGCTATGATTATGGATTTTTGACCTCTTCTTGAGCTAGGAACTTTACATGTTTGTTACCAAAGAAACTCTTGGCTTGATCTTAGCAATGGGCTCTACTTGGAGCACTACGATGCATAAGTCGTAAGGATGTTTGTTTCTCTGTACATATTCTACTTTTAGGGTTTCTTGTTTTCAAGTTTTGTATTCCATAACGCTTGTTTTTATCATAAGTTTCTATATTTGAATTATTAACTTCTATGTGAGTGTTTTTGGTCTTATATAAAGGACTTTGAAGATGTTTTTCTTTGGTACCTTTTCTTACATGTCAATCCGTTCTGACAGATAATGATCTCGAAACTAGCATATAGGTTAGATTTTCCCCTCCATGCATTTTTGCATTATCTTCTTCCTATTTCATTTTTCCTTACGATTGACCCCACTGAGTTGCGACACAGAACCTTCTTTGTTATTTAGAAGTGTTTTAATTCACGTGGTAGAGCCTATCATTCATGGGTTCCCTAGTTAGAACCTTGTTCGCAGTTTAGCACCCATGCTGAAATACTTTCATAGGCTCGGGAGTCCTATTTAGTCCTGCTAGGAATTTGCGTTGAAACTACACATCTTCTCATTTTTTTCCTGGACATTATCTACGGGACTCCCTCTAACATATGTTGTTACATATGTCATCATTTTTTGAGGTCTTCAACAGGTATTTTGTTCTTTATTGGAATTTAGGGTAGGTTCCACTCTGCCTGCATAATGCATTTATATTTACCGATAACAATATTTCCATAGGGTCAATCCCATTCATTCATAGCATCACCCCCTCAAAGTTGCTTTAAAGGTGTTGTTTACAAATTGTAAAGCTTACCTCTTCATGAATGTTCTAGTTATAACCTTACTCGTCATTTTGACACTCATGCTGCAGTTTTTTTTGTAGGCTCGAAAGATTTGTTTAGTACTGCCATGATTTTGTGATGAAACCTCACTATTTCTTCTCAAATCTCTTCTGGTCAAATTACCCAGAAGATTCAAAACTTTTGTGTTAATTTGTATCGACATAGGATATTGATTGTTTGTTCTTTTGGGCCTAATGTTGTCTTCAACTTGTTGTTGTAGAAGTCAATTGTATGCATTCTTGAATAGTAACCCGCCTTGCGATTTTTTCTTTTGTGACTTGACACCTTATCCCTGGAGGAAAATTCAGCTATGGCAGCTACTTAGATGGGAATGAGTCACATTCTTTATATGGAAGCTACTTATGTCACCCTTGAATAGAGCACAATCTCACGAGTCCGTGTCTCATCAGTATGGGTTTAGTATGGCTTTTGGAAACCCCTCCTTGTTATTGAGTTAAATTTCCTCTGGTTGGTTATTCTTCCAGTCGTATGGATCATTTTTTGACACCTCCTGTGTCGCAGACATATCCCAACTTATAGTTCATGCTGCCTAAGTCACATTTTGTGTCATGTCTTTGTTCAAGGGAAGTCAACATGTGTCATTCATTCTGCAGAAACCGTGTCTTTCCAAGTCGGCCTTCCTGTGTCAGTTAAATATTTCTCAATTTCACAAGTATCTTTGTATCCCACTTATGCTAGTATAGAAGGTCCCCATTGACTTCTTGCTGGCAGGTTTTCTCTTATTGACTATGACTCATTGCTTTGAGAGTATGACCTAGAGTTGCACCATGTTCCTATTTATATTATTGATAGGTGACCTTGCACTCAATAGATGAAAAACCATCATTGGTCGTTGGTTGAGTGGTTTCCCTTGTGTTCGACGTCAACAACCATCATCACACATAGGGATTTGTGCAGTACCTTGGTTTCCATCTGACCCCATTGGTGGAGTCATTGTCTTTGAAAATAGCCTCCATTATTGGCTACTATTCAAAGAGTCTATGTCATGTGTTATTCCATCTGGTGCATGCCAGAGTCGTACCTCGGTATGGTCCTTACAATCTCTTTTGTCTGAGTCCTTCCAATTTTTTTTCCTTCTGCTATCCCTCGTGCTAGATGATGAAGGATGCCTTAATACCTTCCTTCCATTGGATATTTTCCTATCGACTTATGTACATCCTTCTCTGGGAAAGGGATCTAGAGTTTTTATTTGTACCTTGGGGCTTACAGTCATTAGTGGTAGGTTCCCTCACTATTGATAGTGGGAATACATCAATGTCCCTTGATCGGTATATTCTCTTAGGTGTTCGACATCAACTCATTTATTCACACTTGTTACATTGTACTAGGTACCTTGATTCCCATTATCATCATCAGTGGGTTGTCTCATGTTTGTTAATGGTATACATCAATGACCAATAATCAAACGATGTCGCACTATGTTCGACTTCAACACCTTTATTCACATAGTGTAGACTCATACCATGACAAATCGTTTTGAAGACTTCCGGTGAAGTGTGAGTACCAAATCTTTTGTGCTCCTACCCAACCTATATTGATTGTACCACCCTCACAGACATTGGTACTTTCAGAAAATCAGTTTTCTCACTTCCTTAGCCCGAGATATCCTTTGATTTGATCATGAGACATAGCTCCACTGTGTATATATTTATGTCTATGATCTACATTTCCATGGATCCACTATGTATTTCCTCATGGCCATCATTACTTCTTTTATATATCACATGGATCCACTGTGTATAGTTTTCATGGCCATGGACATCAGTTATATTTTTATCATTCATGGATCTATAATGTACTTGATTTGGTGACCATGCTTACATCACACTCAAGCATGGGAATGCCCTACTTGAGAAGAGAGTATCTTGCTTGTTTATGTTATAGGTATTGTTCCAGGACTGTCTTCAACTACTCCTACCCGATGGCCCCTCCACTATCTCATGAATTTTGTAATGTATTTCAACCATCATTTGCCTCTTCTAACCTCACACATTAGGGGGCATATGTTATAGTATCATTTACCACTATACATGCATATGATGACTCATTGTCCTATGTTACATCCCTTTCCCTACTTGCAGGACTTAAATCCCATTTTTCCTCCTCAAAAACTTATTTAAAACCCCCATTTATCAAAGCATATGTGACTTTCCTTAGAGAAAATCGCATACATACGCGGGTTCCCTGTTAGCAACTCGCGTACATGTTAATTTTGGCTCAAAAAAATATTATACCGAAGTTTCGGGAAAAGTTTACGAGTTTTTTCGTTCCAAGACTTCCTAAATCACGTACATAACAACTCCAACCATCAAAATTGAGTATAAAAGAGAGCCTTGGGGTGGAGGAAAAAAGGGCGCAAATAAATGCATGCTTATTTTGGCATTTTGAAGATTGTCTTGCAAGTGCCATATTTCCCTAGTGTCTAATATTGTCCCCTTTTCCTAGAAACCCTCATTTCCAGAATTTGCATTCTCCTTATCTTATGAGGAAGATCACCTGTGTCTTCCTTGGACCTGCTAGAGTGTGGAGCATTGGAGGCACTCCTATACATCTTCATCCTTGGGTGGAGGAACTTGGATCCTAGTTATGGGACCGTGTCACAGTGGTTACAGGTTGTAACTAACCCCTTTTGTTGTTATCAGTAAAATAACTCTCATTCTCATCCAATTATTTGTGTTAATTTATGATTCTGATGATATCATGTGTATGTTATTTTGAATCTCAATTCATCACATTAAGTTAGTTAGTAGATAACTACTTTCTTGCAGTTTCATACTTCTTTGTCTGTAGGACTTTCAAGGGGTTGTTTTGAAGGAATTTTATAGCGAAAGACATCAAGTGGGATCTACTTCAAACATAGGATTCCAGGTGCGTTCTTCTTCCCTTTTTTGGAAAATTTAGTTATTGTAGGTGGTTATTCCTAATTGATTGCTTAATTAGAGTTTGAGAGAAGTTTCCTTGGATTCTCATCTGTTGTGGTTCTGGCCCAAAAACCATAGGAAGTAATTTTTTGTAACATTAGTCCACTGTCGTATTTGAGAACCATGCACTACTTAGAGTCCTTGATATCTAGTTTTCAATGCAAGGTATGCAAGGCCTTGGTGTACTCTTGCATAGTTTTATCTTTAGCATGGCACGAGGTTTTCCATATCATGTATTGGTCCTCATGTATTCCAAAAGGATAATGATCATCCTTGAGGGCATGGACAAATCCCCCTAAAGTGGGTTATGCCTAATATGCTCCAGAATGATCTCTGAAGTTTTGCTCGCATTGAAAATCCCACTAGTGCTTGACATAGGGAAGGGACTTTAGGAGTGAAAAGGTAATATTCTTGTTGTTGGAAAAATCATTAACAAATAATAACCCTGAACAGTAAGATTTCTGTGGGAGGGATTTCTTGGAGGATTCAGAGGAACCACAATATTGATTATCGGAGGTCGACATTTTGAGTCCATATCAGGACCCATCATCGAGACATCTAAGCCTGGTAAAGAAAAACTTGAAGAGAAGAGATAAATAGTGAACCTACAGGAGGTTGAGAATTCTAAAGTCTGAAGTCGGTTCTAAAAACCTATAATTTTTTAATTAAAAAGATTAAGGTTTAATAAATTATTAATTAATTGTAAGGTTTTTTAATTAATTTTAATACAATCTTAAATTTTTATAAAAGTGTTAGGGTAAAATTAATTGTATTAATGTAATAATTATTAATTGTACTAACCTAATGATTATTAATTGTATCAATTGTATTATTTTTTTTAATTGTGTTAATGTGATGATTATTAATTGTAATAATTGTATTAATGTAATAGAGTATTAATGAAAGTATATTGATGTAATGATTAGAATAAAAAAATTAATTTTTAATTATTATTATTTATTTTTAATTTGTATTTGTTAGACCAATATTAATTATAGGATTAAAGGAAAAAATGAGGGAACAATTATTAATATTGAGAGGTTGTTTTTAGTTTATAAAAAGGGCTTAATTGAAAGAAGGAGGAGGTGAAATAGATGAACCTAGAACATAGAACATAGAATGAAGAATAAAGGGAACAACATAGCATTTTAGAGGTTAAGTTTTTCCATTATTAAAAACAAAATAAATAAGACCAGATTCACATTAGACAACCTTTCGAAAACAAAACTCAGACTACACCAGAAGCTCGCGCACACTATCTATCTGGAAATATGGATAACCATTGATGCGTTAGCCTCTCTCAAAGTAGAAAAAGAGAGCTACACACTATGCACCAGGAAGAAGAAGAAATTGGAAAGACTATTAAATGAGAACGCAGGAATAAATAAAGATAGCAAACCCGCGAACAGTAAAAAAGTGATCAACCTCTCCTCACACGAACTTGACAAAGTCGAGTTGAGCGTCCTCGAGAAAGGATTTAATTTTGTGATCTCACCTACCTCCGTTCCAGTAGACAATTTGATTTGTTTCATAGAGGACAATATAAAAACCCTAACGGACGAGGACAAAGGACATATCAGATAGGATTGTGCCATCATCTTAAGAAGATCGAAACCCCCAAAGAGAAACATCAGTAAAGAAGAACGGTGGTCCATTACGATACTTAGAAATAATATGAACTTGGTTATCCTCAGAGCTGATAAAGGTGGTGCCACAGTAGTAATGAATCAAGTAGATTACAACACAAGAATGATTGATCACTTGCCTCAATGTGGGAGCTACAAGAAGTTTCCCAGTAACCCTATTGTGAAGGTTATGAAAGAAGTTAGAATAGCTATAAAAAACTCCAGACTAGATGACAAATAAAAAAACGACTTCTCCTGAATAACTAGATTACCCCAAGAATCTATGAGCTACCTAAAATTCACAAAGACGGGGTTCCTCTTAGACCTATTGTAAACACAATAAGCTCACCCACTTATGAACTGGCCAAGTATGTAGCAAAAATCATTAGCCCCTTAGTAGGTCATACGGATTCCTTCATTAAGGACTTTAATGATTTTGTCAAAGCCATCAAGAATGAGAAAATAAAACCCAAGAACATCCTTATTAGCTTTGATGTTGTCTCCCTCTACACCAAAATCCCACTAGATGAAGCCATCCAGGTTGTTAATGAAGTGATAGACCCAGAAACAACAAAACTAGCAGAGGTTTGTCTACAGTCCACATTTTTTAGCTATCAAGGTGAATTCTATGAGCATACAAGCGGCGTAGCCATGGGTTCCCCACTTTCTCCCATTGTCGCCAATCTTTTCATGTAAAACTTCGAGAAAAAGCCCTAGATTTCTCTCCTCTTAAACCATTAAGATGGAAGAGATTCGTTGATGATACCAACGTACTTTGTCCCCACAATAAAGATGAACTAGAAAAATTATTACAACATCTCAACGATATTTCTAAAGACATAAAATTCACAATGGAACTTGAGTAAAATGGTAGCATTCCCTTCCTAGATGTACTAATTAAAAGGAAAGAAGATGGGAGCCTTGGACATAAAGTCTATAGGAAAAAGACCCACACAGAAAACTACCTTCACGCTAGCTCTCATCACCACCTAGCCTAGAAGTTAGGTGTCCTCAACACCCTAGCCACGAGGGGCTTAAGAATTCTTGATGATGATAACCTAGTTCAAGAAAAAGATCACCTCTCTAGAGTTTTTAAGAGCATAGGCTACAAGGACAAAGACATTAATAAAATGATAAAAAAATCCATAGATAGAGAAAGTAATGGACCTAAACCACCTAACAACTAACCCCCCAGTACTACAACCTACCTTCCTTATATCCAAGGAATAACTGATAAGATTGCCAATGTCCTGAGAAAGAAAGAGATTAAGACCTCCTTTAAACCCTCAGAAACCATCAAACAAAAAATAAAATATGTTAAAGATGAACCTAACCATAAGAAATGTAAAGGAGTTTACAAAATAGAATTTTCCTGCGGTAAATGCTACATAAGCGAAACTGGTTGTTCCTTTCACATCGGGATCAAAGAAAATGGAGCAGATATCAAAAACGAACGTACTCGCACCTCAGCTTTAGCCCAACACTCCTTTTCTTCCAAACACCACATACGCCTAGAAGACACAAAACTTTTAGACAAGGAATATCACTTCTTCAAATGTAGAATCAAAGAAGCTATTGAAATCCTTAAACACCCTAACAACCTAAACATAGACAATGGCCTAGAAATTAGCAAAAATTGGATTCCTCGGATCCTAGATAGACGTACCAGGTAATTTACACTTTAACCCTAAAACCTAGGTCATCTATTTCACCTCCTCATCCTTTCAATTAAACCCTTTTTATAAACTAAAAACAACTTCTCAATATTAATAACCCTTCCCTCAGTTTTTGCTTTAATCCTATAATTAATATTACTCTAACAAATAAAAATTACAAATTTTATTCTAATCATTACATCAATATACCTTCATTAATACTCTATTACATTAATACAATTATTACAATTAATAATCATCACATTAACACAATCAAAACAATTAATACAATTGATACAATTAATAATCATTAGGTTAGTACAATTAATAATTATTACATTAATACAATTAATTTTACCCTAACACTTTTATAATAATTTTACCCTAACACTTTTATAAAAATTTAAGATTGTATTAAAATTAATTAAAAAATATTACAATTAATTAATAATTTATTAAACCCTAATCTTTTTAATTAAAAACTTCTATGTTTTTAGAGCCAACTCCAGACTTTAGAATTCTCCACCTCCCGTAGGTTCACTATTTATCTCTTATCTTCGGGTTTTTCTTTACCCAGGATTAGATGTCTTGATGATGGGTCTTGATATGGACTCGAAACGTCGAACTCTGATAATCAATATTGTGGTTCCTCTGAATCCTCTAGATACTAACCCTTTAATGGGTCTAACCATCTCTTCTATGGAGGACTAGCTCCTCTGCTAATCAAAAGGCCTCGGTGACCATACTTCTACAACTATAATTTTGGTATTGAAAGTTGGGCTCAAAAAATCTAGTCAAGAAAATCCAATCATGAAAACCTAGTGTAGAAATAACCCAACGGAAGGACACTAGGGAAGAATGACCATGGAATTTGTACTAGGAAAGCTTAGTATCCTATAAAACTTGAGTGGAAAAAACTCAAGAACAAGAGAAACCTAGTATAGGCTCAAAGAAGAAAAATGATACTCCAAGAAAACAATAAAGAAAAATTGGAGCGCACGGTAGGCTATGAAATCCCTGGTGATAAAAACCTTGATAACATAACATAAAGGAGAAGAAAGAAAACTTGATGTATAAAAGAAAGTGAAAGACTCTC
>JZKD02S1621749.1:48022-58850 GCA_000966675.3 Picea glauca | reverse complement strand
TCATGTAATGGATATGGTCACAAATCTTTTGAATGTAGATCTTATGAAAGGAGATATAATGGAAGATTTTATAACACCATGAGGTGTTGGAGATGTGATCAAGTAGGACACGTTGTTGTTCACTGTAACACCATGAGATGCTACAGCTACAGTAGTGGATTTGGCCACAAATCCCAAGAGTAATGGAACACAAGAAGAAATTCCATGATGAAGACTTCACATAGCATGGCTAGAAGAAGGAATGAAGTAAGGAAAGGAGACATCTTTGAAAATATGGATGCTTAGAGCTCAAGTTCTAAGGAGAAGGGACATCTACAGAAGTGGGTGAAGAAGACAAAGCAACCAGAACAAAATAAAAGACTGAAGGGAAGCTCAAAGGTGTCATTTATTGAGGTATACGCAGGTGAAAGTGGTGACAGTCACGTACATATGCAGGCTGACCTTGAATAGGTTGCGTACATACGCGAGCTCTTATGCAGCATGCCGCGAATATGTGGTAAATCCTTGGGAAAAAGTCAATGCGCATGGTTTGCGGCTTGATGTGATGGTATAACTCTGTGATGCAGGGTATGACATTTTTTGTTGCAGGTTCTAACACTATTTTGCTGCAGGTTTAAATGTTCATCTATTGGATTATGTAAAATAAAATCTTTGATGCATGGAACTAACCTGTGAACATGGATTGATGCATTTTCAGTTGAAGAACAATGTTGGTTATGATAGTGAAATTATGGCACCTTCGTTATGTGATATATCTTGATGATATCTTACTTGGTGGAAAGCTTGATGCATTTGGCATATGGATGGGCTACACATTGGGAAATGTGATTGGTGAGATGATCATGTTGTACATTATTGATGATCTATAGTTGATGCATGATTGGTACACTAGTAGAGGCACCTACTAGCAGGTTAATTGGCACATGTTTTATGGAGGATTTGGCATACATGTATGGGATTCATCATTTTGTGGTGTCGGTGCATGATGGTGTACAAGTTTTGGTACACTCATATATGGCATATGCTTGATGATACTACACCATTGGTACTACTTGATTAGCACAACAATTGGAATTTGTTTGAGATGCATGATTGTGGCACTTGGTTCATGATGGAGGCATATCATGAGTGATATGATACATTGTTTGGCATGTTGGTAGATGCACATGGTTGGCATATTGGTGGATGCACATGGTTGGCATATTGGTAGATTCACATGTTGGCATGTTGATAGAGGCATATGATTGATACATTCCATGGATGATATATTTTGGCACGTTGCATGATGTTGATGTACATGGTTGATGTGCATGGTGGGAAAATATTGGTACATGATGTACTTGGTTGATATTTTTTTCATGATCCTCTATTTCATTGTTGACATATCTTTTGTTTCATGATGTATGGTATGGCACAAGTTTGATGCATGGACAGGTCCAAGGATCGTCATTAAAAGAGAAGATGATCTATGATCTGATTGAGTAGTAGCAATTGCATGATGATCACATTGCAGAGGAGATAGGGGGAGTCATTCTTCTTCCCATGGTTCTAGAAGGAGATATTTATCATATGCATACCTAGAAAAGAACCCTATATTTGAAGAAAGAGCACAGAGGCATAATTCCAGGAGGAGCGATGGTCACGGGGGGAGTATGATTTGATGTATCTTCAGCATTACATTAGAGTGATGTCCTTTGTTCAAAAAGGGAGATATTATCAAAGGCATTAAAACAGGGGGAGCAGCCCCAAGAAGAGTTCAAGCAAGGGGAGCAGCCCAAAGAGGAGAATGCCCCTTTGCCATTGATGTCAAAGGGGGAGAGTGAATCACATTGATGTGATTGATGTTTATTGATGGGGAGAGATAGTCATATTGACTATTGATGTAGAACATGCCCTATCTACATGTTGACATCAATAATTGGTAATTTGTGTTGACATCAATGTTGGTATTCCCATCAATGCCAAAGGGGGAGATTGTCAGATCATGTTGTCATTGATGCCAATGGTTTGATTGATTGATGTCAAGTCATTGATTGATGCCAATTCATCGATTGATTGATGATTGATGTAATGTAATATGTATTGTCCTTGATGAGAATGCATAGATGGATCAATGAGTCCTTGATGAGAATGCATAGATGGATCAACGAGTTGTCATTGATATGATGAAGATGGATCACCCTTGATGAGAATGTATAGATGAATATGGATCAATGAGTTGTCATTGATACATGATGAAGATGGATCAATATGATTTCATTGATACATGAGGCATAATTGATGTATATGATGCAGTGGTGAATTGATGCAAAGATGACTCATTATTATCTTATCATGATTGATAAGGTGCACAAATGGATGAACTCCAAAGTGATCCCCTTATGTTGAAATCCCTCACGGGAAGACGCTTTACGGATTGAGTTATCCTAGAAGAATGGTTGGAGGACCCATGCTTGTATGTGGAATAATGAGATGAAGATCAATTAATTTGTTGGTGAAACTATCCTAGATGTATAGTGCTTTTCATTCCATTGTGGAATGTCACATAACTCTTCACGGTTTGAGAGTTATGGCCTTACAAAGTTGGAGGACCCTCATATGAAGGCTTGAAGCCCCCAAGGTCAAAGAAGTCAAAGTGACCTAAAAGAAGAAATCATTATTTAAATGATAAAGTCAAGTGACAAAGTCAAGGTGGATTATTTAAATAATAAACAAAAGTGACAAAATCAAGAAAGATTATTTAAATGATAAAGTAAGGTGACAAAATCGAGAAAGATTTATTAAATGATAAAACAAGGTGAGCAAATCAAGAAGAAATATATAAATGATAAAGTATTGGAGAAATTTCTATTTATGGAAAGTGTTTAACCCTAAAATAAGGAAAATGGGTTAAGTGACCTAGAGGATGAAAGTATAAATAATATAGCTATGAACTCTTGCAATTCATCCTTTTTGTGGATCAATGGAGAGCTTCTTGTGAGAATATCTTTTGGAGTATTGATGGAGAGATTATTGTCAGATCTTCTTATGAGAGAATTTTGGTGTGAATATCTTGAGCATGATGAATATCTATTCTGAGAAAGAGAGCATGAGGAGGATCCCATGGACGCATTGAAGTTTCGGCAAGTCTGAGATCATGACGGCGAAATTCTCGGAATCACAGAAAAACCCTATTTTTTGGTGCATACGCGGGTTGTCTGTGTATAGGGAGCGTATACGCAAGCTGTCAGTATACAAGGTGTGTACAGTACGTAGTTTGTCAGTGTATAGGGAGCGTACAGTGGATAAACTCATGGAGATTTGTGGTTGATTTGATGACAAGTTGTCAAAAACTGATGCAGGTTCCAGATCTGCACTCTATGGGCTCAGATCTATCACTGAGACACTGGTATGGTTACATTATTGTCTTGAAGGATATCATTGCTTATTGTGTTGTGAATGCATAGGGAATTCTTGGTATGGTTTCTATGATGTGGCTTATGTTGGTTGATGGAGTGAGAACACTCTTATGATTCAGTACTGATATGATGGCTATAGTATGTTGATTGCTTATGCATGATTGAGTAGCATTCATATTGATTGGTTGTGGATCTATTGGAGAGCCTGAATGTATTATGACTGGTTGGTGGTCAGTTTGGACAGTAACAAACAAAAAAGAATGATAAATTGGTTGCAGAGGATCTGAGTTGATCTTGAAGGACAAACCCTAAATAAGCTCAGAAGGTATACGCAAGTTGCAGTATTGTTTGGGAGCATATACGTAGGTTGTAGTATTGCTTGGGCATGTATACACGCGGGTTGTACTACTAGTAGGGTGCGTACACACGCATGTTGCACTACTGGCAGGTTGTGTACATGTTGCAGATTGACATATGTTGAGGATTGTTGCCTCATCTCAGTTGATGATGAAGGTGTAAGTTGAGTCTTCCATTATAGAGTTGGTGCTCTTGTAGAGTTGTACTCTATTTAGTTGTTTCTGATAAACCCCAAGGATTGTAGTTCGTAATAAAAATAAAATTGTACATACATCTTGTGTTCTTTGTGTTCCTTGTGGTGATGACTTGTTGATGATATATTGTTGATATATGTTCACATCTAATTGTTTATAAATGACAGCAATGGGTAATGAGTAAATTTTGAATGCTAACTAATGAGTTTTGTGTAAGAAGGAAGTTTTTGAAAAAAGATCCCCACACTCATTCACCCCCCCTCTAAGGGTGGTAGGTGTGTCCAACAATCTTTTGGTCTAGTTTATACCTGTGATTGATCATCCATTTCAGTATTTTGAATTTACGTCTTATGCTAAATGGTTGATAACACCATTACCGAGGGTTGAGGTTTCTTTTATTCTTAGTTATTGGATATCTCAAGGTTACAGGATATATAATTATTTATCTTTATGTCGTCATAAATGCACTCCAGAATATGAAACACCTCCTTGAATTTCTTCAGGAAGTACTATGCTTGTTTATGTCACAGGTTTTCACTTGACACAGTACAAGATGAGCTCACATAAACGTAGAGAGGCAATCTTAGTTTATTAATATTGATCAGCTAGAGGTTAGTCAATGTATTATTTATTTAATTTGTTTATATGTGAATGAATAGTGATTGCATTATGTAGACGTTAATTAGCTTTGTCTATTTCCGTTATATCATTACAATCATATTCATTCATTGTTTATTAGTTTGATATTTAGAACTTTAGAATAATTTTTGTTCATACTTAATCTTGTTTAGAAACATTATCTCAAACAACTACTTTTACAAGGTTTTATTCCAACCTTGTAAACTTTATATAATCATTGTACATTAACACTCTTAGTTGAACATTTCTAATTAATGTGTTGATTGTTAGAATTGTATCTTTAGTTAGTTCATTTCCTTTAGTTGTTTTTAGGATCCTAGTTGGCTAACGGAGCCATAAAACCCATCAGGTTAGATCATTCCAAACGACTTGGATTAAATAGACAACCACAGCCTGGATCTATCCTTCTCGTTGACGGTGTGTCATAAACGCACGTCAGCAAATGGCACTAGAAGGAGGGCCTGAAATTCATTGGCACGTGGAGGTCATAAGACTCCCCCAAACAATCATTCTCCTGTCATAACATGTAGTCACTCAGACACTAATGTTACTCTTGACCCAACTACTACATCAAACACTACTCCTGACATTCCTGTCAAACCAGTAACACCAGTTCCTTAAGGTATTGACATCCAAGAAATTGTTCGGCAGTCGATCATAAGAACTCAAAGTGCTTTATCTCGAATCCAACATCCCGGTAGACAACTTAATCACCCCCTTGATTTCATAAATCTTCAAGAACAACCTCAAGACACTGGTCTGATCAGAAACCCTTTAGGTGGTAATATCATCGATCCTTCTGAAGCACTTATCCTTGGTGTTGGGGGATTTGGTATCCCACCATCCCCACCTGGTTCTTCTCCACCCTCTTCAGAAGAGGAATCTTTCTTAGAAGGAAGTTCTTAATATGAACCATCTCAACCTTCAACTACACCAACTCCCATGGAAAACCAAAATAATCCCACCATACCTTGCCTCGATCAAGATGTTGTGGCAGTGCCTCGACCCCAACACCAGTTGCCTAAACATCCGGAGAAATGGCTACCCAAATTTGATCCAGATTCGAAGCAATCAGTTGAGGATCACATCAAGAAATTTATGTTAGTTGTTAGATTCTGGGGTGTCGAGCACAAAGATGTCATCTGCAGGTTATTCCTGTACACTTTTGAAGGGAATGCCTCAACCTGGTATTTTGCACAACAACCTCAGACCATTGTCTCTTGGGACAAGTTTGAAACCTATTTTCTAGAAAAAATTGGAGATGATAAATCTCCAGAACTCTTGGTAATGGAACTCTATAGTTTGAAAATAAACCTTGAAGAAAAATTTAAGGATTTCAACCAGAGATTCCTAATGCTAAAAAACAAAATCCATGTAAATTCAATGCCTGCAGAAAATTTGATTGTTGCATACTATACTAAGGCCCTGCATAACAATATAGCCATATGGGTTAAAATATCCAAAAAGAACACATTATTAGAAGCCTTTGAGGAGGCAGTCCTTATTGAGAAAGACATTCTGAGCTTAAAAGATAGTCTAAGTAGTGAGGCTGAAACAGTTTCATCTTCTAAAAAGAAAATAGAAATTCTCACTAGGCCTCTTCAAACTAAAAATCAACAAGAAACATTAGACTTGGAAAGTTTGCAAAAATCTTTCCAGAAATTATCCAATCAGATCGTAGACTTGAAAAGATCCATTGAGGAGGCATATACAAGTAAAGGAGTTTTTAGACCACCTTTCAGAAGAAAAAAATTCCTCCAAACCGACTAAACCCAACCACAGAAGGTCTAAACTTCGAAGGTCTACAGTATGCTTTGCAAACAATACTGGAAGCACATGATAACTCTATTTCTGCTCCCCCTGAAAATAATGGCGATACAAGTGAGGAAGAAACACCTGATAAGGAAGACTCATATCCTCCCGTTTTCGGGCATTTGTCGGACAACATCTTTGAAGCAAACTTTGAAACTGTCCATCCCTATAACACTCGAAGTAAAACACAAAACAAACCTTCACCTGAAACAAGTAGGAATGTGGTTTCAAAACAGTCAAAGCAAACTGAAACAAGACAAAACTTTGTTGCCCTAGTTTTAGAATATGATTTGGTTGAAGATCTTAAAAAACTAAGGGTGAATATATCAGTTTTTGAATTACTTAAATTTCCTCTTATCTTACAGAAAATGCTCCAAAGTCTTGCTGAAAATAATAAAAAGAATGATCCTATCATCAAGAAATCAGCAAAAAGTGACCCAAATAAAACTAAAGATGTCCCCGGTAAAAACTTATCTAAGAATGAAGATAAAAGGGACATATCAGAAAAAATTGTAGGAAACTTAGATAAAAAAATTGCAGGTACAACCATAAAAAATCAGCAGAATTTTGTTGTTTCTTTACGAAAAAAAGTGCCTCCTTTTTTATTAACTTTTGAAATTTTCAATAGAAATGTACATAACTGTATGGTCGATTATAGCGCTTCATCAAATGTTATGCCTCTATATGTGTGTCAAAAAATTAACGCTGAAGTAAAACCTTATGATTTAAAGATCATTCAGCTAGATCGAACTAATATCAAAGTCATTGGTGAATTTAAAAATGTGTTGATAAGATTGTCATCCAATCCAAAGGTTCACCAAGTAATCAATATTATTGTTGTTGACATTCTGGAAGTGTATGGTTTATTTTTTAGTAGAGATTGGTCAGAACGGTTACATGGCTATTTTGCTACGGACTGGTCTCATTTATGGCTGCTAAAAAATGGATAGCCTAACAAGATCAGAATAAATAGAGAACGTTACCTCAAGTACACTGTGACAGATTTAAATGATCCAAATGAACCTTTTACTACTGCTGTAAATTCGATTGAGACGCAGGGAATGAATAATTTTTTTGGTAATTTCATGACTGAAATTTCCTCTATTACCAACCCAGAACAACAATCTGAAGTAACAGCCTATACTCAGACGACAACTTTTCCAAGTACATCGAACATTGTTGATGATGAACAAATCTGGTCCTTATATTTTGATGGATCCAAATCCCGCGAAGGGGCAAGTGTTGGTTGTGTGCTTATCGATACCACATGTAATAAAAAATTTATTGCCTGTCAATTAGAGTTTGAATGTACTAACAATATAGCACAATACGAAGCACTTCTGCAGGGACTAAGGAAGGCACTGGATATGGACGTGCAAAAACTGGTAGTATTCGGTGACTCTGAAATCGTAGTCAAACAGGTAAGAAATGCAATACATTATTTATCACCGCATTTGAAGAACTACCAAACCGAGGTATGGGGTTTAATGCATAAATTTCTCGCTTTCAATATAAATTCCATTCCTAGATCGAGTAATTCAAAAGTTGATTTATTAGCTAATGTTGCCTCTAAATTGTTGTCTGTTGAAGGTCTTTCTCCTAACGCATTCTTGGTTGAATTGTTATTTAGGCCATCGATTCCTGACAACATCACAAATTGGATATTATTTGATGTCGATCAGTAGATCATCAACTTTCTTTATATGGAATACACCTTCTAGAATGCAGTAATCGATGAAAGCACCCATAACGAAAACCTTCGAGATTTCACGGTAATATCTAATCCTCAGTTTGCAGAATTATCATCTGAGTTGGTAAACTTTATCCCCAAATCTGTTGTTAGGCTAGAAAAAATTTATGACCTACATGACAAGTTTAGAGGAGTAGTCAATTGCAAAACAAACAATTCCTCATTGTTGTACGAAACTGTAAATTTAGGAATGCAAGATAATCCTCAAAATATCAATCTGGGAAAAGGGTGTTCTAAACAAGAAAAGTCATCTTTTATAAAATTGTTCAAAGAATTCAAAGATGTGTTTTCTTGGACGTATGACGATCTAAAAACTTTTGAACCAAACATAATACAACATGTAATTCCTATGAAACCCCAAACCCAACCTTTTCAACAAAAATTGAGGAAAATGCATCCTAAATTAGAACCCACGATAAAAATGAATTAAATAAATTACTCACTGCCAAGATCATTTTTTCCAGTTTGGCATACTCAATGGGTATCCAACGTAGTCCCCGTAAGGAAGAAGAGTGGAGAAATTCGACTTTGTGTCGACTTTCGCAATTTAAACCGAGCCTCTGATAAAGACAATTACCTCGTTCTTCCAATGGAACAAATTCTGCAACAAGTATCTGGTTCGAAAACACTATCTTTATTAGATCGTTTCTCAGAATATAACCAGGTCCTTATGTCTCCATCAGATCAGCTGAAAACCACTTTTCATAACCCATGGGGCACCTACGCCTACAGAAAAATACCTTTCAGATTGATAAATGTCGGTTCCACTTTCTAGAGGGAAATGGACAATGCTTTTCATGGCCTTATTAATCAGTCAGTTGTGGTCTATCTAGATGATGTCACTGTCTTTTCCAAGAACAAGAGAGATCACCTGTCTCATCTTAGGGCTATGTTAGAATGATGTCGCGGGTTCGGTATTTCACTCAATCCTAAAAAAATAGTCTTTGCAGTAGAACAAGGGAAATTTCTTGGGTTTATAGTCTCTAAATATGGAATGATAATCGATCCCAAAAGAACCCAAGCCATTGACAACCTTCCCCCACCTTCTTCCAAAAATGCCATGCAATCCTTTTTGGGTAAAATAAATTTTGTCATACGATTTGTTCCGAGTTTTTTTGAGATGGTTAGACCTCTACAAAATCTGATAAAAAAGGATTTCCTATACAAATGGGGATCACAAGAGAGCCAATATTTCAATTCCAATATAAAATCTATAATCGAAGCACCCTCCTTGATGAGCCCTAATTTTTCCCAGGATTTCACATTATATACTTTTGCATCTGACAGATCTTATGTTGTTGTGCTCAAACAAAAAAATGTTGAAAACAATGAGATACATATTTCGTTCATGAGATCTTCTTTTAAATGAGAAGAACTAAATTACCCCGCATTAGATCAACATGCATACATTGTTTTTAAAGCAGTTAAACATTTGAAGTCTTACCTGTTAAAATCCAGGACAAAAATTGTTGTTCCTTACCCTGTTGTAAGAAATCTGTTAGTGCAGAAAGAGCTGGGAGAGAAAAGGGCAAATTGAATGACATCACTTCAGGAATATGATCTCGAAATAGTACCTGCACAAATTTTTAGAGGTCAAGGCCTTTGTAAATTGGTAGCTAATTCGGTTGAAAAGTCAGAAAATCAAATAAATATATCAACTGCAAATCAACATAGTGAAACACAAATCAGTTGTACACAAACTGTGCCCAATTCATGGTATGATAATATTAGATTTTATTTGCTGCACGGATTTGCTCCTCGTAATCTTGACCCAAAAAACAGAAGAGCACTAAGGCTTAAATCGACATCTTTCCAATTAATTAATGATATATTATTTCAAAAGAATTTTGACAGTGTTTTTCTGTGTTGCTCAGAAAAAGAGGAATCTGAAAGGGTGTTGGTTGAACTTCATGCCGGCGATGTTGGAGGTCATTTTGGCGGAGATACCACTACCCACAAAGTACTAAGGGTTGGTTACTATTGTCCTACCTTGTTTAAGGATGCTCACACTTTGTCTCGTAAATGTATAATCTGTCAAAAAGTTGCAGGATGGGTAAAAAAGTTGTTTTTCCCTTACAGCCTGTCACGGTAGACACACCTTTTCAACAATGGGGCCTAGATATTATAGGACCGATTAATCCCCCTTCCTCACAGCAGCACATGTACATTCTCACGGCAAGATATTATTTTACGAGATGGTCTGAAGCCTTACCATTAAAGGTAGTCAACACAAATCAGGTAGTTTTGTTTCTAAACTCTCATATTATCACTCGTTTTGGAATTCCTATATATTTGGTTTTTGACATACTTCTTATTTTTCCTCCCTGGATATGAATGTCTTCACTCTAGAAAAAGGTATTAAACTAGAATACTATGTCATATTTTACCCTCAAGGGAACTGTTTGGCTAAATCAACAAATAAGAATCTGATCAAGATTATAAAGAGAACAGTGTCAGAAAACCAAAAGAATTGGCACAATGCATTGTACAAGGCACTTTGTGCTGATAGAGTAACTCCAAAATCCTCCATTGGTAATTCTCCCTTCTTCCTCGTTTATGGAAGAGAAGCGATCCTTGTTGGACACACCAACTACATTGAGAGGGGGGGTGAACAATGTAGGGCTCTTTTTCCCAAAACTCCTTAGTTAACAATCACCATTAACTCATTACTCATTGTT
>JZKD02S1621749.1:13103-33147 GCA_000966675.3 Picea glauca | reverse complement strand
GAGGTTGCCCCCTCGAAGAGGCTTATTATCTGAAATTATCTCTTTTTCAAGGCGTTGAGTACTTTTCCTGAGGTTTTTCTATGCTATATTGATGTTTGGTTCTTAACATATCAGAGTCTCATCGTCCTGGTACAGGACTAACAGTCATACCTTCAAACATTACTTCTTAGTCCTGCTAGCATAGGCATGCATTCATTGCTTCAAGTGGTAAGTTTATGTGTTTGGGTTTGGCATTCATTTGACAAAGTGGTTTTCGTTCTGCGTGTCCTCTGGTTTATCCTCCACTCAACGTTCCAAATGGTCGCTATGGTGACTTTTCGAAGCCTTAGGTATCGAACCTCCTCTGAATACACAGAGCTCGTCCTCTATTTTGTGTGTTTTCGAACACACCCCACCCTTCGCTACTCCTATTGTTTCTATGTAACCTTATCAATGGCGCCTGTGGTGAGGATCGAGCCCAATGGTTCACAGGCTCTCCTCTCACTTGACGATTTCATGGATGACCTTGTGGCTTATGGTTGGGATAGGTTCATAAAATGATTTGAGGGTTTCAACCTCAAATTCGCTAAATCCTTTTCTCAGACTTTCGATGGCGCCAGGGCTAAAATTGGAGATTTACAGTTAGAGGTAACTAAGGGTTCGATTGCAGAGGCTAATTGATTGCCCCAAGAGGGAGCTCATTGGTATAAAAACCTCAAGTTCAAGGGCATCCCTTGGAATCTACTCATGGCTTCCAAGAAATCATGTTGCATTGTAAAGGGTACACCAATTGTTCTATTAAACCACGATGGCATGGCTTGTTGTTGATGCTTAAGCAATTTATTACCTGTGAGGGTAGATTCGGTCCGGTCTTCCTGTATCATGTCCATTTATTGATGGTATTTCTAGGTTTTAATTTGAATATGCCATTTTATCTACTTAGGAGCCTGCAAAAAATGGCCAAGTTCTACCAGAGACAAAACCTAAATGCCTAGTCTAGTTTGTTCCATCACGGCCTCATCTGAATTTTGGTGATTTCGCAATTGTCTAAAGCTGAGGATAGTTGGCACGATTTCATGTATATAAATAGGTTTTCCCTACCTAAAAAGGTGATAGACTTACCTCTGCATTTTAATAAATTTCCCAGTCCCTGTCGATAAAATCCCTCTATGGAAAACCTACATGTCAATCTGCAAAAAACCCTGTTGGGCAGATTGTCATTGATGTCAACAGTCGATGTGATGACCTATTGTTAATGACGAATTACCACAGATGGGATTTTCATTGATGTCAACAAAATATCAAGTTAGCATAAAATGGCATACAGTGTGTAAGAGATCGATAGCACAAGCTCAAGAGGAGGAGTGAAAAGGAGAAGCGAATAGTATCAAAGATCAAAGCTCAGAAGGAAGAGAAGAGCATATTTCACAGTAAATCAGGTAGCAGAAGGAATTCGTGATTATTGTTGATCATGATAGGATCAAAAATATTCCTATCAATAAATCTCAGAAGTGATAGAAGCTTGAAAGAGCTTAAAGGAAGGACGTGTTGGCAGTGGAGCCTGATTATCTTCTTGATTCAGAGGTCCTTGCTTTCAGCCATGTTTATAACCCATGAAGACATTACACCACAGAAGTATGTACACTCTTCCACATGGGGGAGTGTAGAGGGGAGGTACCCCCTCTGCGGGGTCTGGAGGGGCTATCCCCCCAGCTGGGGGGTTCGAGGGCAAAGCCCCAGAAGGAAAAATTGTCTTGTAAATGTATATTGTAATTTCATTGTAAATCTGGACCGTTCATTATAAGGTCATAGATCTAACGGTAGAAATTATGTTAGGGTTTTTTGCCCTAGAATGCAACCCTCTGTTATGAGGGAAATGTATTGCGACTATGCATTATGGCGAGGATTGTATTCTGAGAGAGGAGACTGTGAGAGAAAGAAGAGGAATTTACAGCGGGTTTTGCTATAGGTTGCATCCCTTCATTTGTTGGATAATAATAAAGGAAGGACCTGGCAATTTCTTTGGTGGGCGTAACCCACACTGGGTGAACCACGTAAATCTATCTCTCTATTGTATTGTGTATCTTTTTTGTTTTGTTTCTGCATTTGTTTTATTTTATTGCTCCGCGGTCCTATTTTTCTAACAGGACGAGAGTTGAGTTAAGCTCAAAAGGGTTGACGTCGAGTTCAGAGCAAGGAGCCATCAATAATATTGATGGACAATAGAGATCACTCGAGAGGATAGGAACTAATTGGCATAAGCCATTTGATCTGGCATAACTGTCAAGAGGATAAGCATCAACGTCAATTCCTTTCGTGGAAAGGAAATTGGGAAATCGGAAATCGCGAGTTGGAAGAATGGACCAAGCTACTTCGAGAAATCCCAAAATGCGAACTCACGATTCAATCCAAACCATTGGATCGAAGACTAATCTGAATCGTCAATCAAACAGGAACTGAACTTGTGAAGTTACATTTTCGTGAAGTCATTCTAGATCGTTGGATCACTTTTGAGTGGAAGGATAGGATAAGCGAGGTAAAGAGGTTGTGAGTTTGAATAACCAATTAACCATAAGCCATCAGATTAAACCTGACTCACGTTAGCCGTCAGATCGTGTTAAAGTGGAAGGACAGGATAATGCTACCAGAGTTGCATCACAGAATAGATCTCGATTGTCAGATCATCTGATGTAAAGCACAATCGTCAGATCGTCTAAAGTAGATCTCAAGCATCAGATTGTCCAAATCAAAACTGGGTCATCTGAGCCAAAGGAGACGTGGCGAGTGATTGGAATTTCATTGAATGAAAAGTCAAAGGAAGGAGGTGCTCTAACCTCTGAAGTCGCGAAACATGAAATCATGATTTGATCAAAGCCGTCGATCAAAGGGAGAGATCTGAACCATTGGATTCAGAAGACACGTGACAAGAGATCAACATTCCGCTGACTGAAAAATCAAAGGAAGGAGGTGCACTAACCTTTGAAGTCATGAAACGTGAAATCTTGATTTGATCACAGTCGTCAATCAAAGGGAGAACGAGGATCGTTGGATCGGGAATGTTGTTGGCATACCATGTCAGCAAGGACACGTGGCGCAATTAGACACAGACAAGTGTCAAGATGATTTGACACTTTAGGTATGTGTAGATCACAAATATGAATGACACATGGCAGCTACTTGGCTCATGACACGTCATCAAGTGACATAAGAAGTTACATCACTATAGGAGTTTCTACCAATGCACTCACCCAATGTTCTAAAGTCTCGAATGCCAAAGTGTCGAAAGGCCGAAAGGCCGAAGTTGCGAAGAGCCAAAATGTCGAAGGGACGAAAGGTCGAAATGCCAAAGTTGTGAAGGTCGAAATGCCGAAATGTTGAAGGGTCGAAGTACTGAAGTCGCGAAGACCAAATTGTTGAAGTCACGAAGAGCCGAAGGGCCGAAGTCTCGAAGGATAGAGTCCCGAAGTCCTGAATGCCAAAATTTTGAAAGGGACACGCGTCAGTAGATTGACAGCTTCGGAGATTTGGCATGCTGGAAGTCACGAAAACCCAAAGGGAAAAGTGTCGAAATTACGACAGCCATCCATCTCAACGCATGATTAAGTCATAGCCATCGGATTTAGCAGTGAAAGGATGAGTATAAGGTTTAAACTTAACCATTGATTTGTCTCCGCAAATATAAACGTGAACCATATGATTGTATCGACGATATCATGATCGGGAGTTATGCAATGTTGTAAGTCACGAAGACCCGAAGGTCGAAGTGCCGAAATATCGTCAGCCATCCATCTCATTAAAAGAAAGAATTGTGACCATTGAAATAGATGAACTCTCAAGTGCTTGCCTCATCTAAACAGAAGTTACCACCGATGGTCATATTATATAAGAGTTCTGAAAGGAAACTAGTATACATCGCTATATTTGTTAAGCCCGTGGTTCTATGAAGCACAGACATAAGTGATGGTTTGAAGGAAGTGCCTCCACGGAATCTGGTCTCTGAGAATATAACAGAGATTCAGGATCGAATTTAAAGGATTAAATCGATCCATGACTATGATCAATTAATGGAAAACCTTCACCATAAAATAAATAAACAGTAATTAAGATTGATTAATTAAAGAGGCACGATGGTCGAAGAATGAACCGATACACAGTCATGATTAAAAGAGAATAAATCATAAAAGTATGAATAAAGGATAAAAAGGAAAAATGATAATAATTAAAGTTTAGTTTATCATTTTAAATGAAAAGGTACAATGGTTCAAATAAAGGGACACGATGTTTTAAATCTCACACCAGTTTGAAGATTATATAAACGAGAAAAAGTGGTGAGAAGGACTTGTCTCTGTGGTTCACATTAGAAGATCAAAAACATAAGCAGAGTCCAATATAAAGAACTATTTGTTCTAAGGTGCCTGTCAATGTCTCATTGAAGATCAAGAACAGAAGAAGACAACGCAACAATTATGCAATCCAGTACTTGATACAGAAGATTATACAAGCAAAGGTTGTAGCAGACAAGTAGAAATTACAGCAATGGTTGCATCAGTCAAATTTAGTGAAGTACAGAAGAGATTGAATTACATTACAAACTAAGGGTGGTTCGATGGTGCAAGGGCAGGTTGGATCCTGTAGGGGAGTTGGTGCTTCCTTGTCAGTTGTAGCTAACTAAACAAGAGGTCGAAGCCTCCTACCAGTTGGTGCTGGTGAATAGAGGGAGTTGGTGCTTCCTTGTCAGTTGTAGCTTACTAAACAGGAGGTCGAAGCCTCCTACCAGTTGGTGTTGGTGAACAGAGGGAGTTGGTGCTTCCTTGTCAGTTGTAGCTGACTGAACAGGAGGTCAAAGCCTCCTACCAGTTGGTGTTGGTGAATGAGGGTGTGGGTGCATCCTTCCAGTTGTAGCTGGTAAATGGTGTGTGACAACATCCCTTCAGTCGTAATTGAAGAAAGTTGGGGAATGTCTCTCCACCAAGTTGTATCTTGAAAACAATTTTGTAAAATAACATTTTATTAATGAGAAAAGAGTTGGTGGTTTTCCTTGTTGGGTTCCATGACAAATTATTTTGTTCATAATGTCTGTTGTTCATCATATATTGCTTAATTGAATAATTAATATGTGTGCTTAATATGGATGAAGTTAAAAAGAAAAAGTAGGCAATACTGATTCACCCCCCCCCCCCTTAGTATTGTTGGATATTCCATCAATTGGTATTAGAGAAAGGTTCCTTTAAGAACAGTCTAACAAACTGAAAGGAAGATCCAATTAAGCACACATGGATGGACAAAAGACTTACACTGAGAATGGAACTCCAACACCTAGAAAAGAAGACTACATATTTGGGAGTACAAGAATGGAAAGTCATCTAAAGGCATTGGGACATGATGTATGGAATTCAGTGATCATTGATTACCACCCACCAAGCAGAGTAAGGACTCCATCTCAAAAGAAAGCCAAGAAAAGTAACTCAGTGGCAATGAATACAATCCTTGATGGATTACCTGATGATGTCAAAGAAAATATAGGTGAATGTAACTCTGCAAAGGAACTTTGGGACAAGATAAAATACCTCTACTTAGATGAGAAGTCAAATGAAGCATTTCAATCAGAACAAAGTTCAGTCTACAACAAGTATAGTGATGAATATTCTATTGAAGAAAACTCAGACATTGAAGCAGAAGTCAATATGGAAGCTGAGCTTGAAAGTGCCTTGGACAAATTGAGAAAATATAAACAAAGGTGTAAACAATTAAAGGATCAACTTAATATTATTGAAAAATTCAAGAAAGGGACTGAAGGTTTTGATAAAGTTCTCAGTATACAAAGAATTCCTTCAAACGAATTTGGACTTGAATATGAACAAGTACACATGATTAAAGGTTCGGGTCCCATTATTCAAATCAATGTATAAGATGGCATGTCTAGCAATGATACCTCCAAAGAATATGGTCATCCTCCTAAGAAGATGTATCAAATCAAAAGAGAAGACTCAGCCATCAATAAAGGTGAAGACTCTCCACAATCTTTCGATTGCAATAATAATGATATTGAATTCTCCCCTGCAAGTAGAGAAGAAGATTCAAATACAATAACAGAATGTTATGTTAGCATCTATCCCATGGAGGAAGAAGAAGAAAAACTATCAAAGGCCAAAGAAAAGGTTGATTGGAGTCTCTCTGAATACCTCTATCACCATAATGAATCAAACTATAGCTATCTTCATGACTACACTCAAGATTTTCTTGAAAAGAATCAAAATCATGTCTTGAAAATAAAGGAAATGCTCAAGGACGGTAAAAAGATAACATATGAACAAGACATTCAGTTAGAAGAGAAAGAAGAGGAGATCAAGAGTCTGAAAATTGAAATCAATCAAGCAAAAGAAGAAAGATGATGAACTTAGCCAAATCCTTGCAGATCTAAAAGAACTAAGAGAAAGCAATGTCAATCTGAAGACCCAACTTGAAGAAACCAAAAGGAGAGAAGAGGTAGTAAGGAACCAGTTGGACAAAAAGGAAGAATATTGTCATAAGTTGGAAGCAGAAGTTGTGAATCTTAGAAAGAAGGTTGAGAAGTCAGACACCCAAATCAAGTTCTTGAACAACTCCATGACCCTGGATGAGATCTTGGATAGTCAAAGATCACCATATGACAAAAACAGTCTTGGCTACAACAAGGAAGAAATTAGTAATCCCAAGAAACCTGATGCAAGTCCTTCAATTGTAAAGAGTGAAGACGGGTCTGATGCAAGTCTTTATTTTATAAAAAGGGAAAGCAAGTATGATGTGGGTTCTTCATGTTCAAAGAATGAAAGAAACATTACAACATTTAGAAGATCAGATCAAGGAAGACATCCTGAAGCTACTCATACATCTCAAAGTAAGTTTAGAAGAAAGACACCTTCATGGTTGAATCAAAGAAGGTATGAGAGTATCTTTAACGATTATTGTTTCTCTTGTAATGTATATGGACATAAAGCCTTGGATTGTAGGAATCATGAAAGAAAACAAATTGGTAGGTTCAATAACAGTAGATGTTGGAACTGCAATATTGTTGGACATATTACTGCACAGTGTTACACTATGAGATTCTATAGTTGTGGTGGATATGGCCACAAAGCCTATAACTGTTGGAACTCAAGAAAACAGTCAATAAGAAATGATTCACACAATATGACAACAAGATTAAATAATAAGATATGGAAAATAAAATCCCAAGTACCAAATAAGAAAGATGAGGAAAATATTGCTCCTGAAATTGATGAAGTTAATAGTAGGAGTTTGGAGGATAAAACTTCTAATAAGGAATATTCTCAAAACAAGGATAAAGAATCTTCTGGTGCACATAATAATGACGTTGATGACAAATCTCCAATGGAAGAACAACAAGAAGAATTGAGTGATGATTATCTCAGAAATATTTCAATCCTATTTTAAATGGTACACGGAAACTCCTTCTAAAAGAAAAATTAAAAAAGGTGATCTATGTCCAAGAAAGCTGCAAAGACTATGCTCAATGAAGCAAATTATCTGATGGATATTCCATCAATTAGTATTGATATTGGAGGGAAGTATAAGCACATGAGTACTCATATTGAAAATAGGTCAGCTCGGGATTAATAGTAGTAAAACTCCTTGTGAACCCTGTTTTGGAAGAGCTCATTCGGTAAAATACTTCAAGGTCTTTGATAGTAAGGGTTACATCAAAAGGCGTGATGAAGAATCTCAGAAAATTTGATACTAGATCTGATGAAGGTATCATTCTTGGATATGCTTCTACCAAGAAAGCATACAGATGCTACAATCTTAGGTTACATAAGATTGTTGAGAGTACAGATGTCAAGGTGGATGATATAAAAACAAATTGGTATCCTAGTTAGAGATCGATGAGAATCGATGGATAGAACCAAGGGTTGTTTTGAAGAATATAACCTACAATTGCGTTGTGTTGAGTAAGACAATAATATCCACAACAACAGCGTTATAATATACAAAATGTTATACATGACATCCTGTAGAGATAACAAGTGGGGAAACCCTGGCAGAAAAAGATACCCTTTTAGAAACAAAGGGGGATAACAGTTAGTAAAAACTCAAGGGAAGTTCAGATTAGAAAATAAGAAAGAAATTGGATTAAGTTTTGAAAAGACTCGATCTACTCATATGAAACACAAAAAATCTCAATCAACTGAGATAAGAAGTTAGTAAATTAACAGGGGATGAAACATTGTCAGGAAGAGTTACGCTTTCATAAACAAAGGGGGAGAATAGTTAGAAGCAGAGAGAGAGCATATTGATAGGGAGATTCATTCAGCTATGACTGGCAGAACATGTCCACAAGAAGAGTTACCCAAGTTCAGACTGATCAGTAACATACAGAGATTTACCAGTGCTTAGAAAAGTGATTATACTGACATATCATAAGAGAAGAAACCCTTTTCCATTGATGTCAAAGGGGGGGAGAAACTTCATAAAAAGAAAAATTCATAAGAGGAAAGCTTCATCACAGGGGGATTTTTGTTTATGAAGATAGTGTGTTTCCCTCAATGACAAAGGGGGGTATTGTTGGACAGATTGTCATTGATTTCAACGGTCGATGTGATGACCTGTTGTTAATGATGAATTACCACAGATGGGATTGTCATTGATGTCAACAGAATATCAAGTTAGCAGAAAATGTCATACAATGTGCAAGATATCGATAGCGCAATCTCAAGAGGAGGATCGAAAAAGAGAAGCGAATAGTATCGAAGATCAAATCTCAGAAGGAAGAGAAGAGCACATTGCACAATAAATCAGGTAGCAGAAGGAATTTGTGATTATTGTTGATCACAATAGGATCAACAATATTCCTATGAATAAAGATCAGGAGGGATAGAAGCTTGAAAGAGCTCAGAGGAAGGACGAGAGTTGAGTTAAGCTCATAAGGGTTGGTGTCGAGTTCATAGCAAGGAGCCATCAATAATATCAATGGACGATAGATATTGCTCGAGATGAAAGGAACTAATTGTTGTAGGTCGTTTGATCCAACATAATTGTCAGGAGGATAAGCATCGACATCCATTCCTTTCCTGAAAAGGAAATCGGGAAATCTGAAATTGCGAGTTGGGAGAACGAAGCAAGTTGCTTCTAGAAATCTTGAAACGCAAACTCGTGATTCGATCCAGACCAATGGATTGAGGACTAATCTGAGTCGTCGATCAGACAAGAACTGAACTTGTGAAGTTACGTTTTCGTGAAGTCATTCTGGATCGTTGGATCACTTTTGAGTGGAAGGATAGGATAAGCGAGGTAAAGAGTCTGTGATTTCAAATAGTCGATTACCCGTTAGCCATCAGATTAAACCTGACTCCTGTCAGCCGTCAGATCGTGTTAAAGTGGAAGGACGGGATAATGCTACAAGAGTTGCATCACATAATAGATCTCGACCGTCAAATCATCCAATGTAAAGCACAATCGTCAAATCATCTGAAGAAGATCTCAAGCATCAGATTGTCCAAATAAAATCTGGGTCGTCTAAGCCAGAGGACATGTGGTGAGTGATTGGAATTTCGTTGACTGAAAATTCAAAGGAAGGATGTGCTCTAACCTCTGAAGTCATGAAATGCGAAATCGCGATTTGATCGCAACCGTCGATCAAAGGGAGAGATCTGAACTGTTGGATCCATAAGACACGTGGCGAGAGATCAACATTTCGCTGACTAAAAAGTCAAAGGAAGGAGGTGCACTAACCTTTGAAGTCACGAAATGTGAAATCATGATTTGATCACAGTCGTCGATCAAAGGGAGAACGAGGATCATTGGATCAGGATTGTTGCTGGCATACCACGTCAGCAAGGACACGTGGCGCAATTAGACACAAACAAGTGTCAAGATGATTTGACACTTTAGGTATGTGCAGATCACAAATATGAGTGACATATGATAGCTACTTGGCTCGTGACACGTCATCAAGTGACGTAAGCAGTTACGTCACTCTGAGAGTTTTGCTTCGGGACTTTCTACCAATGCACTCGCCCAATGTTTCGAAGTCCCAAATGCTGAAGTGTCGAAAGGCCAAAAGGCTGAAGTTGCGAACAGTCGAAATGTCGAAGGGCCGAAAGGTCGAAATCACGAAGGCCGAAATGCCAAAGTCATGAAGGCTGAAATGTCGAAATGTCGAAGGGCCGAAGTGTCGAAGTGGCAATGGCCTAAGTTCCGAAGTCGCAAAGAGTTGAAGAGTCGAAGGGATGAAGGGCCAAAGTAGCGAAGGACAGAGTCCCAAAGTCCCGAAAACCAAAATTCTAAAAGGGACACGCGTCAGTAGATTGACAGCTTCGGATATTTGACATGTTGGAGGTCACAAAAGCCCGAAGGGAAAAGTGTCGAAATTACAACATTAATCCATCTCAATGCATGATTAAGTCATAGCCATCGGATTTAGTAGTGAAAGGATGAGTGTAAGGTTTAAAATTAACCATTGATCTATCTGCGCAAATATAAACGTGAATCGTCTGATTGTATCGACGATATCGTAATCGGGAGTTATGTAATGTTGTAAGTCACGAAGACCTGAAGGTCAAAGTGTCAAAATCCCGTCAATTGTCCATCTCATCAGAAGAAAGAATCGTGACCATTGAAACAGATAAACGCTAAAGCGCTTGTCTCATCTAAATAGAAGTTACCAACGATGGTCATATGATATAAGAGTTATGAAAGGAAACTATTATACATCGCTATATTTTTTAAGCATGTGGTTCTATGACGCACAGTCATAAGTGATGGTTTGAAGGAAGCACCTCCACGGAATCTGGTCTCTGAGAATATAACAAAGATTCGGGATCAAGTTTAAAGGATTAAATTGATCCATGACTATGATCAATTTATGGAAAACCTTCACCGTAAAATAAATAAACAGTAATTAAGATTGATTAATTAAAGAGGCGTGATGGTCGAAGAATGAACCGATACACAGTCATGATTAAAAGAGAATAAATCATGAAAATATGAATAAAGGATAAAAAGGAAAAATGATAATAATTAAATTTTAGTTTATCATTTTAAATGAAAAGGTACAATGGTTCAAATAAAGGGACACGATGTTTTAAATCTCACACCAGTTTGAAGATTATATAAACGAGAAAAAGTGGTGAGAAGGACGTGTCTCTATGGTTCACATTAGAAGATCAAAAACATAAGCAAAGTCCAAGATAAAGAACTATTTGTTCTAAGGTGCCTGTGAATGTCTCATTGAAGATCAAGAACAGAAGAAGACAACGCAACAATTATGCAATCCAGTACTTGATACAGAAGACTATACAAGCAAAGGTTGCAGCAGACAAGTAGAAATTACAGCAATGGCTGCATGAGTCAAATTCAGTGAAGTACATAAGAGATTGAATTACATTCCAAACTAAGGATGGTTGGGTGGTGCAAGGGCAGGTTGGATCTTGCAGGGGAGTTGGTGCTTCCTTGTCAGTTGTAGCTAACTAAACATGAGGTTGAAGCATCCTACCAGTTGGTGCTGGTGAACAGAGGGAGTTGGTGCTTCCTTGTCAGATGTAGCTGACTAAACAGAAGGTCGAAGCCTCCTACCGGTTGGTGTTGGTGAACAGAGGGAGTTGGTGCTTCCTTGTCAGTTGTAGCTGACTAAACAAGAGGTCGAAGCCTCCTACCAGTTGGTGTTGGTGAATGAGGGTGTGGGTGCATCCTTCCAGTTGTAGCTTGTAAATGGGGTGTGACAACATCCCTTCAGTCGTAGYTGAAGAAACKTAGGGAATGTCTCTCCATCAAGTTGTAGCTTGAAAACAGTTTTGTAAAAGAACATTTTATTAATGAGAAAAGWGTTGGTGGTTTTCCCTGTTGGGTTCCACGATAAAGTATTGTGTTCATAAAGTCTGTTGTTCATCATATATTGCTTAATTGAATAATTAATATGTGTGCTTAATATGGATGAAGTTAAAAAGAAAAGATAGGCAATACGGATTCACCCCCCTCTCAGTATTGTTGGATATTCCATCAAGCCCTGCATCTATAGTTGAAACCCCTATTGTTCTCCAGAAGCCATCCAAAGGCAAGAAACTGAGATGCGATTTTATTCCCAAGAAATCTTTAGAAGAGGTTTTGGATGATCTAAAGGATAAAATCCTTACTGTCCCTAATTCTGAGCCAATTCGGGTTGATTCAAATGAAATTGATATAAAGAAACAGGGTAGGCGAAAGAAACAGAGAAGTCCAGACGTCAATTTTAAAAATAAAAGACTTGGTCGACTTATTTCCCGAACACTAAGAAATCGATAGCGTGATCATGAGAAACCAATCCCTGTGATTGAGGTCGATGATCGATTTTCTGAGGATGACATCGATGATCGAGTTGTTGAGGATGATATCGATAACCAAATCCCTGGGGACAATATCGATGATGATACACCATAGTTCGATTTCGTATCGAATCTTCCCCCATTCTTAAAGAAACGGGAGGGTTTTTCAGGTATACAACATGATCTGAAACAAATCATGGAACATGTTAAAATACCCACTTCAGAGCATACTCGGCCTTTGCCTAGCATAGAACCAGTTCATTGCGAAAATTGTTTCAATTGGATTGAAAGATATTATCAGGATGTCCCATACCTTCATGCACAATTGAACCAATTGGTCACCCAGAATTCAATGCTTGAGAGATAGAACAACGAGCTCAGAACCTGTGTTTGATCGAACGCACACAGGGCTAACAAGTGAATTAAGCGATCTGGAAATGTGGTGATTAAAAATTCGAAAAACTTCATTACCATTATAAATTCAGACCTATCTGATGGCTCTCTGTCAAATTTATGAATTGGTAAATAGTTGTTTTGTTTTTTTACGAGTTGATTCTGTTTGAGAAATAATAGTTAGATTCATTTATTTTTTTTAGACTAGCTACAAAATCGAAAGATTTTGTATCCAGTCTATTTAAATTACTTGTTTGGATTATTATCTAAATTTTGATTTCGTTTTATTATTTCAGGTAAACAACATATTATTGTGCTATTCTTAAGGAAAAGAGTCATGGGATGAGCGTTTATTGGACTAGTAATTTCCCATTTTGAAAAACAATGTTCATTAATATAAATATTTTTTATTAAAAGACTCCAACGTGAGTATCTTTTTGTTACTCTATTTTAGTAAAAAAAACTTATTTTAAGAGATGTGCCTCTATCTTGCATGATAGGAGGTAACAGATAAGAGACATGTTTAAATAGCTATGTTTCATGGTGATAGAAGTATGTTTTTCCTAGACGATAGAATGGACATATATTTTTGAAATTATATGAGAAAGCAGTTTTCTCTTTGGCTTTAGACTTGTGTAAACTATGCAGTGTTTTTTTCATTGTCTTCTCATGTAATTTTTTGATATAGAATGTTATCTTTATAAAATTAGCTTTAGTCTTTTCTCCACATAATATTTTATATCATGATTTTCTTTATGTTGTTCGTTATCTTTTGGTCTAGTTTATACCTGTGATTGATCATCTATTTCAGTATTTTGAATTTATGTCTGATGTTAAATGGTTGATAACACCATTACTAAGGGTTGAGGTTTATTTCATTCTCAGTTATTGGATATCTCAAGGTTACAGGATATATAATTATTTATCTTTTTGTCGTCATAAACTCGCTCCAGAATATGAAACACTTCCTTAAATTTCTTCAGGAAGTATTATGCATGTTTCTGTCATAGGTTTTCACTTGACACAGTACAAGAGGAGCTCACATAAACGCAGAGAGACGATTTTAGTTTATTAATGTTGATCAGCTAGAGGTTAGTCAATGTATTATTTATTTAATTTGTTTATATGTGAATGAATAGTGATTGCATTATTTAGACGTTAATTAGCTTTGTCTGTTTTCGTTATATCATTATAATCATATTCATTTGTTGTTTATTAGTTTGATATTTAGAACATTAGAATAAGTTTTGTTCATACTTAATCTTGTTTAGAAACATTATCTCAAACACCTACTTTCCCAAGGTTTTATTCAAACCTTGTAAAATGTGTATAATCATTGTACATTAGCACTCTTATTTGAACATTTGTAATTAATGTGTTGATTGTTAGAATTGTGTCTTTAGTTAATTCATTTCCTTTAAGAAAAATTAGGATCCTAGTTGTCTAACGGAGCCATAAAACCCGTCAGGTTAGATCATACCAAACGGCTTGGGTTAAATAGACAACCCCAGTCTGGATCTATCCTTCCCATTGACGGTGTGTCATAAACGCATGTCAACACAGTGTTATGGATGAGATTTATGTAGCCAATATAGCCAAACAAAGCTTGTTCATCGATGTGAGCCATCTTCTCATAAATTGTGGATTGTGAATGATGTAGTTTGGTTTTGCTTATTGCATAAATAAACACATAGTATGGAGCACATTGAATGTTTCTTTCAAAGGTAGTGATCACTGCAACCACATATTGAACAAATTTATTGGGCATGCTTATTCTAAATGTTTATATAGAAGAGGTCGATTGATCTAGGTTTGGATGCTTTGGGGAGTATAAATCTTCTATTGATTCAATATGTTGTTTTGTCTCTATCTAGTTATGTCCCCATCCTTCCCTTTCTTTCTATATCTCAAGGTGTTCATCTCAAAATCGTAAGCAATGGTCCAAGGGAAAATCCTAGCTACCTTTTTTAGTATATTATATCTCCAATATATGTAGTTAGGTTAGGAATTGATGGTGTAATCTTATGGATCCTCTAATACTTATTTGTGAATCATAAAGAATGAGAACCCATTCTTTAGGCCGTGTTGTTGTAAATAACTCTAAGTGATGAATTCATTGGTTGATTTGTTCACTTGGTTCCATGGTTATTATGTGTTTGTTTATGATTATCGATTTGATTTGGATTCCTTCATTTTGTTGTGATCATTTTTTTTTTACATCACCTAACACTAATTGTTGATCTTACATTATCGTATTAGATTTCTTCATCTTCTCACGCATGACCCTATTTCATAGGCATTTGAATTCATACCCTAACAAAATATGCATCAATCACCATTGATCTAAATCATCAAAAAAATTAATAAAATTTAACATTATTGTTCCCATCGAGCTTCATTGCAATATTTATAGCACATGAGCTTCATCAAAAAATTGATAAATGGATAGACACCTTAGGTCATTAAAGCACTAAACCTAAAGTGAGAGAAGTGTTTCTAATGACAAGGGTATTTTAATCTAAAATTTCCTTTTAATCATGCAATATTACACGTCTAGAGCAATATCCTTCGGGATATATGCAAGAACTAAAGGTATTAAAGAAGACACCATCACCCCCTTCCCCCCTCCCAAAGCAGATTTAAAGGGATAATAGTGTACATCAAGGGTAGGACATAGGGAACCTTGCCCCAAATATTTTTTACGACATAGTCTCATTTCAAAAGCCCTTTTTCAATTCATAAACAAAATTTTGACCACTCTTTTGTAGGTAATTAAGACCATTGTTACGATCTATATTTCAAATGGAATAAAAACATATGAAGATAACAATGAAAAATTTATTGAAATAATTTCATATGATAAAATGGTTCAACTGGTGATAAAATTTTGACCTAAACAATTGAACAAAGAATACCTATTGAAACTAAGGTCCAAAAAATGGGCTCTCATTGTAGTGCCTAGCTTTGGGCAAGGTGGATTCAAAGGTAGAAGGAGGTAGAGAGGTGGAAAACATAGTGTAAAACATTGAGTGAGTCAAAGAATTAGGTTCTCCCTTCGCTTTGATGTAGAAGCCCCTAAATTTCATGAGTTTTTTCAAACTAATAATTTTTCCTTCGATGACCTAGATCCCCAAATTCACCACCCTCTTGTCAATGATATTTTTGTTTATTTGCCAAATAATAACTAGGTGGGTAGTATTTTGATGTGCCTCCTCTTTCTCCTCTAATGAACCGAACCAAGATGGATAAGGTGCACCCCTTAATCAACCTATCATGTTGGGTGGTATTTTGATGTGCCTCCTCTTTCTCCTCTAATGAACCGAACCAATATGGATAGGGTGCACCTCTTAATCAACCTATCAAGTTCCCCTTGCACAAAATGATGTTTAAGGTAAATGTTAATTGTGTTGACAACACTACACAAAACAACGATACAAAACTTATACCATGTATTTATTTGTTGATTTATTTCTTAAGACACATCCTTCTTCCCCTCAACCTGAACTAGGGAAAAAGGCATAAAGCTAACCCCCTTCTCAAAAAAATCCAAGATGGAGAAGGATCCCATGGATTTTATGGTAAGGATCTAGGTTAAAGGTGAAATTCAACTTGTTGTTTACTCTATTTTAAACAAGGAAAGTTGCAGAGTAGCAAGTCCTTGCCTTCAGGGATTGTAAGGTAGGGAACATAGGTTAGGAAGCTCTGTATAGACTTGCTCTTATCGGTCTGAGAATGTGGCATTTGCAGTAAGGGAATTGAAGCGTCGACCAAGTTTGATGGGGTATTGAAGCATCGACCCAGTTTGACGGGGTATATTTTTCTTTACGTGATTATGGTGAGGCCCACCGGTGTTTTTGGATATGGCTGGAGGTTGGAAAAACAAATCTATCATGGCGCCCTGCCACGCGCAACTCCCTTCAATCTCTGTAAACATTAGTTTTCATGAATAATAGAGCGCTCGAGAGAAGTTATATGGGTTTTGGCATGTTGATTGTTCGCATCTCGATCTAGAAGGGTTTTGAACTATTTTATTAGTACTCGACAACTGGAGGGTTTCCAAAACCGATCAAAAGTGCGACGCGGTTCATCAAAAAATTAAATAGTCCCTGCGTAGTATTCAGAAGCATGTAACTGTAAGCAAATTACATACAAAATTTTTGGCCATAGACTTTGACTGGATCTCAATTATAAGTATGCCTCATGAACTTTTGGGCCATCATTTTGCAGATGTTAGATGGGCCAACAAGTAGGTGAGATTAATGGGCACCCTTGGAAGCCCATGGTGGCGTGCCTCTAAAATCCCATCTTCTTTGGTGCTTTGGAGAGTTGGCTAAGGACTCTGATATTCTATACTGCTTTGGAGAGTGTTGGTGAAGTACTTGCATCCCACCTTTCCATGAAAGGTGGTATGAGGCATATCCTACAACATCTAGCCTTTTCATCCCATGAATCTAAACTTAGGATATCATGCACCCAAGAAAATTGGTGACAGCCCCTAAAGGAGACATTTGGTTCTTCAAGGGATGTACTTCCACCAATTTTGAATCATTATGTGATGTATGGAATTAGCAAGAATATTATGCACTCAATACACCATAAATTCCACCAAAAGTTTCTTACCAATGATATATTCATAAATTCCACTAAAATTTTATTACCTGTGATATATAAGATTTATCATAGAGTGAAAGAATGCAATACATTTCAACTCAATTAGATTTATATTCTTTATATTCTATTGAAATGATTATTTTGTAGAAATCGATCGACCTACCTAGATGGAGCAACCATAAAAGTGCCCCAGGTCTGCAAACATAGCATCTCACATAGTTTATGAGCACTAAAGCTACGGTCTTTGGGTGATAAATGATAACAAGATTTCAAAGTGCAGGTTGCAATAGTTAAATCATTCGAAACTTGTGGATAAGAACCACAAGCTACCCTCAGACACAGTTTGGTTTTGGAAAAATTAACGACACATTTCTCGCATTTCTCTCGAGCCAGAGGTGGTTTTGAGTAAACTCAAGGTAGCTAAATAACATATATGTCTGATTTTTTTTTCCATTACTTAAATGGGCACTTAGGACAGCATATGTCTGTATATACATCGCAGGTCGGATGTTTACACACTCATATATTTCCATAATTGCACCTTTCTTACTAGAAGACTACCATCATATACAAGGAAAAAGATGACTAAGCAATGAGTACTTTGTTGAAAATTCTAGTGTGTAGTTGGTTGCTATGGCATTATGTAGTTGTTTGGAACAAGCATAAACTAACGAGAGTTCCATAGAAAGGACTCACGACAGCAAACAGGACTCACGACAGCAAACAGACGAACCTACGAAAACATCCCAGGGATTAGTAACAGAGAGGGGAAGGACTTAGGCCGGATGAACTTCCACCTTATCCGCTCAGATCAGCAAGGACTGAATCAACTATTTCTTGCAATGGGTTGCAAGTGATGTACCTAAAAGCATTCAGGTTTATAACTCTTACCAGGTAATGTGACCCTCCATCTGTGTTGGTTTCTTGTTTATGGCAACAACTTGTGGATGGGCATGCAAATGACCACGAGGAGCATACATTGTTGCCACGAAGAGCACACATCGCATAGCATCAACTGTAGAAATTAGAGCACTGCATTCGATACATCGACTGCAACAACAACAATGAATTACCATGAATTACCATATAAGGTGGCTTTTTTATAAATTTTATAATTTTAAATTATTTATGATTTCTGACAAATATTGGAAAAAAACCGAACATACCAGACTAATAAAATCTCATCACAACTCCTAACCCCAATCACAAAATCTGGATTATGAAATAGCAAAATAAAAAAATTATTTATATTTTAAAAATAATAAAAATTATAAATAATTTTTTCAAAACATTTGGAAAAATTTTTTAGAAGGCGTCAAAATACACCAAGTAATATACTAGAATAGACCAAGTAAGATACTAGAATAGATTTACATTCAAAAAAGCGTTTGGTCTTGAGCGTGCGTTAGGTCTTGAGCGGCGATCGTGAGATCCTTGCGGCAGCCATGGCCGCCCATGGGGGTGGGGATTCGCACCCCCTCCCCTCCCCTCCCCTTTCAGATGCAGACGCCTTCAGGAGGCTCGTGAGCAGCGGAGGTAAGCGTTCCGTCCCCCTGTCTGTCCCAAAATTTATCAAGAAACCAGAAGAAATTCCAGAAATCGACCTGCAAGAGACCCAACCAGTCAAGATAGCGTTGGCCCTGGCAGAAAGAGGGTTGGTTGGACAGTTCATGGGACTTTGGCCCTCCCCAAAGACAACGGATGACTGGATCCAGAGAAACTGGAAGCCCCACCTCAAGCATGGGGTTACCTCTACCCTATAGGAAGAGGATATTTCGTTTTTGAATTCATTAACAAAGAAGACAGAGATCTGATCTTTAGAAATGTCTCATACTTCATGGGAACCCAGGGTCTATACCTAAACCGCTGGACTCTTGATTTTGATCCAAATGTTGACTCTCCCAAGGAAGTTCCAGTCTGGGTGAGACTGCCAAATTTGCCGGTCCATTGCTGGAGCTATGAATCCCTACAGAAGATCGGAAACGGAATAGGGCACTTTATAGACAAGGTTGACACCAAGGTAAACTATACTTGTGCCCGGATCTATGTGGAAGTGGATCTGGAAGCTGGACTTCCTGAAGCAGTCAAGCTCACAGTAGGATCTTGGTCATACTACCAAAAAGTTGATTATGAGCATCTCCCATTTAAGTGCAGGAATTGCCAAGAACATGGGCACTTCCAGAAGAACTGCCCCAAACTCCAACCGTCAGACAAGGAGCCCTCTGAAGGTTGGCAACAGGTAAAGAGATCCAAAACCTCGCAAAAGCCCAGAGATAAGCGAGCTGAGGGAGTTGCATCTCAGCCCTCCTCCTCGAACTCGATCCCCTCCTCCAGCCCTCCTCCCTCTTCTGTTCCCCCCCTCCTGCTCCCCCTCTGTTGGCCCCTCCTTTGATCCCTGTTGATCCTATGATAGAAGAAGCCCCTCCTGAGGATCTCACAAAATCAGATGAAGAACACGTATCTATAGGTGCTGAAATAGGAGCTGAATCAGATGAGGGTGCCACTGAAACAAGCAGCTCAGTGGGAACCCCCGAGAAAGCCAACCGTGGAAGGAAAACAGACAGGAAGAAGAGGGAAGAAAAATCCTACAGGGATGTAACAGCAGGAACCCAGAAAACCATTCAAGACATGATAACAACCAGATCCTCAGCCAAAGCAAATAGGGCTCCTAAGGGAGCCCCCTCCTCCCCCTCAGTTTTATAATGCAGTACGTCTCTTGGAACTGCAGAGGATTAGGAAGCAAAGTTAAAACTGAAGCAGTAAGA
>JZKD02S1621738.1:121568-140588 GCA_000966675.3 Picea glauca | reverse complement strand
TCTAATTGTCTCTAATGCTTTGGAAACATGATTTAAAATCTTAAAAATATATTTTTTTTGTTAAAATTTAAATATTTTATGTATTTTTTAAAAAATCGGTTCATTGAAACCGGTTCGACTGGTTTATTACCGGTTCCGGTTCCGGTTCAGGTTGGACCCTCGACCGGTTCCGGTACCGGTTTCGGTTTTTAAAACCTTGCGTATGTCTAAGGGGCTGGGACAAAGTTTTAATAAAATAATATTTAAAAGGGGGAGATAAAAAGGTAGGCATGCATACATGGGGGACAAAGTGGGGACAAACTTTTTTGTTTTAATAAAGTGATACTTTATTTAATAATTTAATATAGGTGGGAAGGTGAGTGGGTTATAGAGTTAGGATACATGAATGGTATGTATGAGAGGAGGGGGTTAGGATAAGAAAAGGGTAATTAATTAATTAATTAAAGGGGGACACTTTAATTTAATCCAAGTGGTATGGATAAATGGGTTTAGGATTATGATAGGATAGAGTTAGATTTAAAGGGTTAAGAGGCATGGGTAAAATGGTTTAGGGAATTTTAATGTATGGAAAGTGGTTTTATGGCCGGTGAAGAAGAATTAGCGAGAAAAGTTAGCCTAATTGGCTAAACTTTCTCCACAGAAGTGCCACCTCACCCTATGCGCCCTTGGTCAAATGATGCCACGTAGATGCTGCATTTCACTAAAACTCTGCCACATGTTGGAATCTGCTCTTGTCACTTGTCATTGCTGTGGATGGCGATGACTGCTAAAAATAGAAAGTTGGTTGCATGTCCATGACTTTATACTCATTGGGTTCGATTTTCCGCAAGGAATCCAAATCCACAATCGGAATTGATGTGCGAGCCTTGGTGCTCAGCCTGCTAAAAATAGAAAACTGCGCCAAATCATCCTGGAAGAGGTCCAAAAGACTCAAAATGTATCAAGGATCAATATTATGTGCTCAGAATTTGGATTTGGGGCCTAGAGCTCAAATTGCTAAAAATAGAAATCTTTTGCATGTCACTCGGAAAAGTGTTATCAGGCCTAGAATCATGCAAGGATCATCACTGTATGCTTAGAACTACTCCAAACTGTCAAGAGACCCACTCAAACCGTGGCTCCTAAAAGGTAGCAACACCTGCCGTATGTAGACATCTCTCTCAAAATGCAAAGGAACACAAGTTAACTCTAACTCTGAACAAAATAACCCTGCACCGATCATATACCTGCCTCTGATGGGAACCAACCTCTTTCTCAACACAAGTGCTAAACTTTGGGAGAATCTCAGAATGCCAGCCAAAGTAGTGCATGTTGGCTCTTAACTTGCAAGATTTTCAAGGGTGAAAATCTAGGTTTAACAACAGGTTGAACTCCGGGCCTTAGATCAAGATTCGAAGTGTGCAATATTGATCCTTGAGGCATTCTAAGTCTATTGGACCTTTTTTGGGATGACTTGTCAATACTTTCTATTTTTAGCAAGTGGAGCACCGCTGCACCAGGGCTTGCATGTCAGTTCTGATCACATATTTGGAATCCTCACGGAAAATCGAATCCGACAAGTATGATATCATTGACATGCAACGACATTCTATTTTTAGTAGTGTCTATTTTTAAGCATTTGACACATGGCGGTGTTATCCTAGTCATCCTAGATGTTTTTGTTAGTTAGTCATCCTAGATGTTTTTGTTAGTTTCTTATTTTTTAGGAGTTGGACCCCTATTTTTAGTAGTTTCTATTTATAGCAGGGGTGGTCGCCTCTAAAGGTGACAAGTGGCAAGGTCAAATTTTGACATTTGGCAGTGATACAGTGTGACATGTGGCAGTTGGGTGGCATAATTAATGAGGGGGCACACTTTCCAAGGTTAAAAGCATTAAATGACAATTAATTAATTAAATGGAGGGCATGTGGATGCGGTGGAAAGTGTTAGGGATGTGATTGAGCTAATTAAGGCTTAGTCACCATTAATTTCCTCTCACTCGTCATAACTTCAAGTTTCATGCATAGTCCCACTAAAAAACCTTTTAAACACCTCTTAAACACTAAATCCCTAAAATATAGGGTGCATTCTCTCCCATTGGCTAGCACATGCATATCTTAGCCAAATTTAGCCTAAGAACATGCATTTAATCCTTAATGTAGCCCTCCATGCGTCCTAAATCATCTTTAGACCTTAAACGCATGGTTTCCCTCTCATGAATTGCCTTCCCATTCTTCATGTACGCCCTCACTCAGCCTCTTCTCCCACACGTGTGGCACAAGATCCCTCTTGTTCTCTCACTCCTCCTTCTCCATGCGCCACCTCACATCTCGCTCTCCTTATTCCTAGCGCTCCTCTTCACTAAAGTGCCTCCCTAAGCTCCTAAAACCTTCACATGTGTCCCTAATTCACATCTCTTTCCCTATGGTGTGCCTCTAACATGCGCATCTAGTCCTCTTCCTCACTCACATTAACTACCTCTCCCTTCTACCATGAGCTAACTCTTTCCCTAAATCTTCTATACCTCCCACTCTCCATCTCTTATTTCCCACACTTACTCTCTATCTTCATCCTCCTTTGCGCCCACTCCCTATTATTTAGGGCGCATAATCCATTTTCCCCTCTTTTACCACGCCTTCACTCCCTTTGACTCTCACACGTGGGGTTTGACTCACTATCCTCACTCCACTAATCTTATGCGCATGTGGCTTCCACTCCTACTCATCCTTCATGCGTTTTACTTCCATTATTATCCACACATGTGCCCTCATGGTCTCTTTTGGGGAAGTGCACCCTCTTCACTATATATTGGAGTGAGCTACATTGGTTTATGGTCGGATTTTTGCAGCATCATTCATTATTCTCTCTTTCTCTTCTCGTTCTTCTAGACTAGCTACTCTTTCTTTGTGCAAGGATAATCATTGTATCGGTTTTGGACTTGTCTATTGTGTCACAATCAACCCTTTGGCAAGCCTTTAATAAAGAAGTGTTGTGTTTACATCTAACTTTCCTTCTTGTCGGTATTATGTTCTCTCTTTGTGCATTGAATTAATAGTTCATTACCATTTATTGTGATAAATTCTCCGTCTTTTAAGTGGTTTTCTCCTCTATTTCTTTCATCTTTCCCACGCTAACACTATAGGATCCTTCCAAACGAAGTTAAAACTATCTTTTCCTAACGTCTTGACGGTGTGTTTACACGTCCAAGACATATTTGCTGCTGTTTTTTGTGTGTTATTGCAGAAAATCAGTTCCAAGATCAACAGCCCTGTACCTAGGGACTCTACCTTGAGGTTGGCACGCACTTGCCCGAACGGAGAGGAGATTTGCTCGTGACAATTTGGGGCATTCTCTCCTTGAATTAGCCACTTTTCCATTCCTGATTTTAATTATATCAGATCTGATTGGAGGGTGAAAAAGTGTGCAAACACTTAGAAAACTAGGCTTCCCACTTTTCCAATAGTAGTTTCAATTCTTTTCCCAGTAAGAACAACAAAGGAAACTTTCTTTTCCCCTTGGTCTAATCTCCTCCTAAGAGATAACTAGAACTTCTAAGTTCTAAATAGGATTAGGGCGAAATTAAGGTTAGGACAGTAAAAGCTAGGTCAGATGAAAGTCACTCACAAAACATAACCCCAACCCCTCTGGGCTACAAAACCCTAAATTCACTTAAGTAACATAAAACCACCTTAAATAATTATTAAATAACATTTTCTTCCTCACTAGGGTACCTTAGGTCACCTAGGCTAATATCACCCACATTGAGTTGAAAACCTTCCCTAGGTGTGTTTCCACAATGGTATTTATGTTAATATTTCAAGTTGCTCCCATCATCAAACCTAGTTTAGTGCGGGTCTTGAGGTTAGTATCCTCAATCTTATCAAATATCATGGTACTCATATGCATAAAACTCAACAATCCAGGTTCTCCCTGAGCATAACACACCATAAGTAATAACAAATATTAACATAAAAAACTTGTGTGCAAAATGAAACTCAAAAACATAATGATTCAAATGCAATATCCAACATTCATCATAACTTATTAAGAACAATACTAGAATATAATTATTGACAATATGTTGGATAACATAATGAATTTAATGTGTGACACACCATCATAAGTGGATATCAAAGGCACTGAAGAGGACAATATAAATGTAACCATCGATTTATAAATTCTAATCATTAAGGTCTAATCCTAGACAAGGTGTTGCATAGTCCCAACTACTGTGCCTAGGAGGGGTGTTGCATCCTCCTCCCCACCGAATCAACACTGTCTCTGGCATTCAATTTCCAATCAAGCAACATACTATGGTTAGATAAAAAGTTGCATACACAAGCACAACTATCACATGTGCACTTCAGAGTCCAAATCATAATGAACATATAATAATAATGAGCATAAATGAGTATAATATGAACATTAGGACTATTAGTGTAATGCTAACTTAAAATCACCATAATCAATGATAAGTCAATGTGGCATTGCAATAGGAATTGTTAGGTCCTAAAATGGGGGTGTTATAGGCAGGAGGATTGGGGCTTATTGATGTTGTGACTCAAGTTTGTATTTTGGAAAATGGGTAATCAAGTGTCTTGAAGAGTTCACTCCTTGGCAAAGCCTCTTATGATATCAGTTTCAATCCGCTCAACACGTACTTTTGGTTCAAGGTTCTTTTGGGCTATATGATATCCTCTCTTCCCTACACCTTTTTAGTATTTTTTGGTCATTTATTTGTAGGAGCATGTGGTAGGCTTGGAAGTTTGTTGCCCCTTTGGTCAAATGGAATTTCTTCGGTAGCTGTGTGGGATTGGATTTGACATGGCACCCAATTTGGAGTTGGATTAATCTAGGTTAATCTATTGTTGAGCATTGTGATTTCAGGTACGTAGGCTAAGCAAGAAATACATTTTTTTTTGTAGGGATCTTTGCGATTTTGAGACCAGGGCTTGGATGGACTAGAGGTTACTAGTTTTCCAGAAGGCGTTGATGTCATTTGACAAATTGACCATCAAAGAAATTATGGGGTTGATTCCTACTGAAGAGTTGTACAAGATTAACACTGATATGTAGGTATTGCTGTGGTGGGATTAGGGATGGAAATTTGTGAAGCAAATCCAACAATATGATGACAAAAATTTGTATGCTCTTTTCCACTAGAAGCATCCTTGTCTCCCATATTGAATGCGAACACTGAGATTCGAGTGTTCGGCATGGGACATGTAGACCCCTAGAAATGTAACACGGGGACATGTTATATATATGTGTGTGTGTTTGAAATATTACAATAAAAAAATAAAATATAGACATAAAGATGCAAATTTTTTAGAACATGAACAAGATATTGATACAATTATACAACTAATTACTACATCAAACACGTAAGAACTTAGAATATTCAATATGACAATATACACAAAGTAGAAGTTTAGAAGTTAGATTCATAAACTGCAGTTTTCTCATTGAGTAATTTTATGTCATCAAAATCAAAATGACAATGTATTACGTAGAGATCATAGATGACCATGATATTGATATTATACGTGGGAAAGGCAATGCCAACTACAAAACAAGGTATATAGTAGACCTTAGATACAAAATTGATCCATGATTTTTGTGGTATGAATGACAAAGAACACTGCTGTCGGAGAAATGACACTTTGGATAATGGGATCCCTTCATATCTCTTGGAATCCCTTCAAAAGTTGTGTTTTTCCTTGACTGACAACTCTTGAGCATTTTCCTACTGCTGGGAGTGAATGAAATGAGGGAAAATGTGTTTTTATAGGTGTTTTAAACCCCAACGAGCCCCCTTTTCATGCCCAACATGTCTGACATTTTGGGACATGCTAGGGAATAGTGTCTAACACGTGTTCTGTGACAAGATATGTGTGTCCAACATTTGTCAGGCATGATGCCCTATTGTTTCCCTTGTGTCATTGTGTTGGACACGATGGTATGGGGCATGGGGACCTAGGGGGGCATGTCATGTTATGTAGGTTGCATGTATGTTTTCTTTAATGAGGTCAGTTCAATTCAATCTTTTTGTCATTCGTTGTGGGAAAAGTTATGCATGCAATTTTCTGCCAAAGGCTATCTTTTGATTAAGGATGTTTGAGATCTAGATGCCATTGCCTAATTTGACTTTATTTTTACTTCAATAGCACTGAGGAAGAGGATATAAGGCACCATTGTATATACCAAGGCTGTTGGGAGCGGGGAGCGTCAATTTTCGAAAATTTCCGGGAGCGGGAGCATCAATTTTCGAAAATTTCCGGGAGCGGCAGCGAGAGCGTTTTTTTATATAATACATAAAAAATATATATTTTGATGCATATATATAAAAAAACATGCAAAATGTCGAATCAATTGCAAAAAACATGAAAACATAGATATAAGATCATTTAACTAATTGATTAGTGATGATCATTAAAGCATCAACCATTTAGTACACATATAACATCAATCATAAACATTTGTCATTGATAGATTCTAAAAGACATCAAACACAAATTTGAAATAGGGTCTAGACTCTAGACTCTAGAGCATCATTTTCATTACCAAAGAGTTGTATGATTTAGTGAATAGTTCAAAACTTCAAAATTCAAATTTCAAACTTCAAACTTCAAAGGTAAACTGTCATATGATGTTCAAACTTCATAAGTTCATAAGTTCATTGTTTACAGAATAAGCCATAATAAAGAGTCAAGACTCAAACAAAGTACTATGTTCTAGATACTACTTCTAAACAGGAAACAAAAAAAGAGATTTAGTATATAGTAGCAAGTACTAAGTACTATGCTCTAAGTTTTCCTCTTTCCATGAGAAACTTCTAGTATCTTCTCCCGTGATCTTTGAAGAAGAGTAGGAGTAGGTGGAAGTGATTATGGAACATGACCAATAGCTGAATGGATCCCACGTGACAATGGATGCTGTGAAGATAAAGGTAAAACTGATGAATCTGGAACACCGCTAGTGGATGGGGGTGGCATGTCTCCTCCAGGGATATGATCACCATCATGATCACCCAAAAGTTCCTCTTCCAAGCGCTCTAAAACAATGGCTCCATCCTCCAGATTAGTCTCCTCTGGATTGGTGTCCCAAGTCATATCTCTTTTACTGTTACATAAAGCACTCCCCCCTACATCACAATAATGCGACAACAACCTCAAGTTGTAATGCACATAAACCAAGCTTTCCACCCTGTCTACATTCAAGCTGTTTCTCTTTACACTGTGGATGAAGCTTTAGGTGCTCCAACACTTCTCTGTAGAAGAGTTGTTGAGAAAGCATCTTCACCGCCAATTTATGCAAATTTTTGGCAGAGGAGCCATACATGTTCCACCATTCGATAGAACCCAACCTGTCTCGATCTTTGGTTGCATGCAAGTTACCAAAGAATCCATGCTCACTGATGTATTTGCTCAATTTGCTTCGTACTTGAGCACACTCCTCTTCATCAGGTACCAACTTGTCGAATGCAAGCATATATCCATTTTGCACCTCTGGTTTTGTGTGTGGTTTTCTCCTTTTCCCACCCCCAAGTGCTGGTTGGGCCAACCAAGATGAAGAATAATATTTTGGGGTAAGGACATATGCTAGGGCATGGAGTGGAACATTCAAAATATCCCACCTTTTGACCACAAGTTTATGGATATGATCATACAAGATCACATCCCTTGGCTGAACAATGTCTTTGATTTGGCCTAGCATGCTGTCCATATGCTCATACACCTCTCCAATCACTAACTGATCTGTATTTGCAAACTAAATCATACTGTAAATGGGTTTGGTGAATTGCAGAATATACTAAACCTGTTGCCAAAAATGGCCATCAAGAACTGTGTCCTCCACCTCTTGAAAGTCACTTCTCTCATAGGCGGATGTAGCCCTGTCTTTTAGATCCTGCCATGAATCACTCGAGGCCATACTAGCCAATGCCTCTCTTACCTTCAACAGGGGCCTGAAGGTGAGATAATAGCTAGCAAATCTGGTCTTCACAATCTTTAGTAACTCCAACTTGGAGTGATTGCGAAAAATGAAGTGGGCCATGCTATGATTGGTAATAAATCTTACCATCTTCTTCCCTCTCTTGTATAAAGCACCAATCCATCTATAATCACAGTCCTTCATTTTAATGATATCATGCATCAAAAGGTTCATTTTGTGAACCAAACACCCCGACCAAAATATACTGGAGTACCTATCTTCAATGATTGCTCCTGCTGCCTTACAATTAACAACATTATCAGTGATGACTTGAATGACATTGTAGGGCCCAATCTCTTGAATGGTTTTAAGTAAGGCATATGCAATATTAATACATGTCTTGTAGCGATCTGAGTAGTCATGTGCTGAAAGGAAGACTACACCACTAGTAGACACAGAATATTTATCAATGGCCTTCTTTTCACATTTGTCCAACCATCAAATACAATTGATACCCCATGTCGGTTCCAATCATTTATAAATTTTCCTAGAGCACCTTGGATTTTGGCTCTTTCCCTGTCAAGTCCCAAGGTTCTAGCTTTGTCATACCCATGGCTCCTATATCCTTTAGGGGCACCATTGATGGCTTGGACCATTTCATGCCAATATGGTGAGCAAAGAACATTGAATGGTATACCACATGCATAGAGAAACTTGAAAATTTTTGTATCCACATCATCTCTACAACCTTGGTCAAGGAAATCTGACATTGTTCTATGTGAAGACGAAGGCGAGAATGCACTACCATGGGCGGATGCAGCTCGACCAATGAACATTCTTTGTGCATTCTCAGGTTCAACCTTTGTTTTTTTGGCTTTGTTTTGTGCTACCTCCTCTTCCCTTCGATATTTGAGTCTACCTTCAGGATCCACTTTCACATAGGCTTTGATTCCTATATTCTTACCTTCATCCCAATACATAGTCCCACATAGATGCTTTCTCACAAGGGTATAGGAACCTGTGTATTTTGTATGACAATGGTGGCATATAAATTTTCCTATTCCACCCCGTTTCCCTCCACTAAGCTTTGTGACATACTTCCACAGAGGTGTGTACCCCTCTTTGCCTTTTTGGGGATCATGATCATCACTACCATTTTCATTGTCTTCATCCCCTTCCATTCCTTCCTCCTCTCCTTGGTATGTACTGTCCACTTCTATTTCTTCCTCACTATCATGGGTATTTCGACGTGAACTTCCCACCACCATCATTATAATAAAAAATGCAACCAAAATGGCATACGACATTGACATCAACATCATGATTGTTGAACCTTGATAATAACTTGCTACCTGCAATAGAATGATGGAGGAGAAATGGGAAAGAGTAGGAAAAGAAAACATTCAAATATTCAACATAGCATAATATACTAGTTTACAACGCATTTTTTTTTTTTAAAACAAACAAGAAAGAAAAATGGGCTTAAGAGCCTACCTCTTTAGCTCTCCAATGGTGGTTGAATATGACTATGGTAGCCTTCAATCTCCCTTCCAAGCTCTCACAAATGGCAGCCTTCAAAGTTCAATCTCCCTTGCAAGCTCTCTAATCTCTCTTCCAAGCTCTCCAATCTCCTTATGAGAGCTTTCAATATTCCTTCCAAGCTCTTCAATCTCCCTTCAATCTCCTTCAATCTCCTCAAGAACTAGCAAGAACACTCTCAAAACCTTCTTAGCAAAGATGAGTTAAATGAATTAAATGAGAAATAGAATGAGAGAAAATGGAGTGAAAGAGTGTTTTAACCTCTTACCTAACCCTAGGCTAGCTTTCCCTTTCCTCATATCTCTCAAAACTCCCCCAAAAATGCCCTCCAACCTCCTCACGCGTGCAGTTCCAGTGGGAGCGTTTTCGGGGAGTGTTTTTAAGCTCCAGAGAGCTTAGGGAGTGTCCAGGGAGCCAACGCTCCATGAGGAAGGAGCGTTTTCTCCCTATTCAGGGAGTGTTCGCTCCCTGGATGCTCCCTGAGCACTCCTAGTTCGCTCCCTCCTCAGGGAGTGTTTGCTCTCTGGACGCTTCCTGAGCGCTCCTAAGAAAAATAGGGAGCGCTTTTTTCCTTGTGGGAGCGTGCTCCCAAATTTCTCTCTCGAATAGGAGTGTTCAGGGAGCGCACTCCCTGAACGCTCCCGTTTGGAGCACGCTTTGGGAGCGGGTTCAAGAGGGGGGGGGGGCACAACCCCGCAACATAGGTATATACCCTTCTGTTTTTATTTTCATCTTTGCAAATTTCTTCTTGTTAACACAATACATTTAAAAAAAAAATGGTGGTGAATCATGTTTCTATCTCCATTTCAAACTTTGGTGGGAACTGTGAGATCCCATGAAAAATAGTGATATTCTTTTAATGACGTTCATTTTTTAAAGTTATATATCTTTTTCAAATCTGATATAGGGCCTTAGCAATTTTTTCGTTGGTACCTTTTTGATATATTAATAATTTTTTTATGCACTGAATTTTAAAAAGTAGCTTGGTATCTTAATCTATGGAACTTCTATTGACGACCTCGATGCGATAGACTTGGTCATGTTGAAAATTGAGTAGCTTCGGAAGATATCCTTATTGTATTTGACCAAGACAAACCCTAAAGAATATTATTATATTAGATTTGTTAATTAGGCCCTATTGTGCCTTTGTAAAAGTCGACCCTATTGTACCTTGACAAGTCAAATTGAAAAATAAAAGAGTGAAGTGACAGGTCGGCCCAGACCTAATTTTAGGCTGGCTAGACTACTATTTATAAAGGAGGCCAGCGCCTCATTTACACACACACTAGCTTTGCAACTAAGAAGAGGAAGTGCGCAAGTCTTAGAGGGAGATGCTATTGCAACTAGGAGGTAACGTTGTGGAATTTTTCGGTCTTTCTCTTGGATATATCTTGGTTAAGTGGTGTGCTACTCTTCCCTAGTCAAGGGTTAGAGGAGGATCTTTTGCTTGGATAGTTCTCTCTCGGAGAGAAGCATTGTTCTTGGTTGACAAATCTATATTGAGGAAGTTTGTTGGGTTTTTCCCCTTAGGGGGTTTTCCCAAGGTAAATCTTGTGCATGCTGTGAATGTTATTCTTTCAGTGATCCTTTATATGCAGTTATTGTGCTAATGGTTTAATAAGTAAAAGAATGCTAAACTAGTTAACTGCTTAAGTAGAAAAATCAACATGGTATCAGAGCGGGCCTGAAAGAAGGCATCTTCACAGCAAAAAAGAACTCGTTGAAGAAGCTAAGGGCATAGGAAGACTCTCCTAACCCTAGAGCACCTTTTCCCTAGAACAATTTTCAGTTTTGGACAAATTTCAGAAATTAGGGTTTCTGCATAAACCCTAAAAGGTGACATCATCCACCTTACTGGGGGACGTTGGGCAAAGTAAGACCATCCAGGAGCTCGCCCTAGGAGGGTGCATCTAGTCCCTGGATCATAATTCCGAAATTTGAAGTTTGAGAAATTAGGGTTTCCTCATAAAACCCTAAGTTTGCAGTACCAGTTGCAGTTGTAGTTGCAGTATTATTTGCAGTTGCAGTTCCAATTCCTTCATGCTAGTTGCAATATCAGTTGCAGTTGCAGTGTCAGTTCCTTCATGCCAGTTACTGTGCCAGTTGCAGCACTAGTTGCAGTGAAAGTTTTTGTGAAGTGTTGGGATTGATTTTTGATTGTCCTAGTTCGACTTACCCTAGCAAATCTCCAGCTACCATTAGATTACAAGTTGAAGCACCTTTGAAGTTTTAAAAATGTCGGATGGTGCCACTACCTATTGATACTGTCAGAGGTATGTACTTACATATATTTAACTATATCATTATCTTAAGGGTATTTGCAGGAGAAGGGATATTTTGCCCAAACAACAATCGTAGATCGAGAAGAATCTCAGATCCAACACATTCATAGGAACAATGCATCCCAGGTTTGATTATTTTGATATGCCTCTATTTGTTATGGCATTATTGTGATCTTATGAACATCTAGGTTGTATTTTGATCTATTGAAGTTACGACTATCATACTAACCATTGGTAAAAATTAAAGTCAAAGTATTAGATTGATTAAGGTTGAGACTATAGAGTTTATTCTCTAACTCAGATTTCTGTCAAGAAAGCATATTATCATAGTACAAAGGATAGGTTGAAGAGAATACTTGTCATCTTGAGTGAAGGAGACTCGGAAGAAAAGTAACAACACTCATTCTTGAGGACAAGGCTCCAGGTTCCAGGTTTGATTGATTAAGTTGATAAGATTCAAATTTGCAGATATCAAGTTTGATAACTACCACATTACAAGTAAACACTATAGTTGTGATAGCAATCTTTGAAAAGTTTTGTTATTGAATACTTGGTAGCATGTGAGCAATATTGAGATAAATGCTTATTGTAATTATTTACTAGATATAACTAACATCTCCTCTAGGAGAAACTTCTTGTTTTGTTTCCAGATTACCATGGAGGAATGATGGGTCACAACACTAGAAGAGTGTTTCTCTCATTTCTTATTATTGTATTTCTTACTTTTGGCTCTTGTTTAAGGCAGGTCACAAGTGATAGCTCTGAAGGAGCTATTGTGACGATTGTTCTCGCTATTGTTTTATTATTATTATTATTATAAAGAGTATTATTCTTGTCTATTGTTTCTCTCTTGTTGTTCTTGTTCTAGGCAGGTCATAGGTGATAACCCTGAGGGGGTTATAATGACGGTCGTAGGAGGCAACATATTAGATAAGACATGGAGCAGACTATCCAAGTTGTATACATGACCGTATACATCCATGTACCGAAGAAGAAAAAGAAGCTACTTTTGCTAGATAAAGAACATCTCATATGGAGACAGATCACGAGGAGAAAAAGGCTCCAAAGATTACAAAACAAATCCCTCTAGTGTAGTTGATCACTCTTCAAATCATCATGAAGAGTTAGTAGAGCCAGAAGGGCCCACCCAGAATCATTGCAGTAACTAGGAAGAGACCAATACGGTCTCGTGACACTTTACAGGATGCAAAGCCATATAACATTGATGAGCCATATCATGAGGAGCAGATGGCTCCACCAGTGGTGAGGCAGGCGACCCCACCAAGTACCAGATCAGAAGGAGATAGAGATCCGAGGGAGTCAGCCCTCACGATCTAGTAAGGAGGAGCAACCTCTCCAAGACCATTCATAGAGATGTACAAAGCCTGATTTGTGTCCAGAGGATTCTCCCAGCAAGAGGGAGAAGACTACGACGAGACACTTGCTCCAGTAATCATAAGAAGTATATATAGAACAAACATTATTCATTAAAAGAAGCCGACATAGTATGAGATTCAGAGGGAGTAGGTATGACAATCCCTGTATTTGAGATTGAGTTATCTCCAGTGCCAGTTGGTGCAATACATGAGTCAGGCCATGGAGACATGAATACAATAGAAGATTGAGTTACCTCCAAAGAAAGAGGATAAGCTACCCTTAGTATCAGTTATTGAGCCATTCTCAGTTTCAGATGAAGTTTTTGCCATGATAGAATAGAGGAGCTACTCTCAGAGTTCAACAACTATAGTAAGAATGGAGCAGTCATTCTCAACTTCAGAAAGAGAAGCTGCAGGTGCAGAGTCCCAGTTCCAGAAGGAACAGTTGCAAAGAAAGTAGAGGACATACTCTCAAGCAGTGAGACAGATAATGCTTTGTAGAAAGCACTTAGAGCTAGCACATGATTGTGCAGATTGACTTGCGGCTGAGCAAGTGTACCAGTTTGGTACAATATGATGTGAAAAGTTAGTTCGTTGATATATTTGAAGAACAGGAGGACATATATATGTTTTGCGCTGAAAGATATGTTCACTAGATTATGGAAAAACATATGATGAAGTACCTAAATGGTACACTCGATTATGGACCCATATATATCTCGGAGTGTGAGATAAGATTGCAGATTCAAATTGGGAAAGCAGTGTCACAGATCGAAAAAGTACATCTGGATGTTGCTTTAGTATGGGATCAACTGTGATCTCGTGGCTCAGTGTGAAGCAGACCTGTATGGCACTCAGTTTCGCAGAGGCAGAGTATGTGGTAGCATGGTCAGCTTGTGGCGAAGCAGTATGGCTTCGAAAGTTGATTGCAAAATTGTTTGATCTCAAGTTGGAGAAACCTGTATCTATTATGACAACTATAGTTTCATAAAGTTGTCAGTGAACCTAGTGTGTCATGACAAGTCCAAGCATATCGAGATCAACTACCATTATATCCGAGAGATGATACAGAAGGGAGCAGTAAAGCTCCAGTATGTTCCTACTGACGAGCAGGTAGAAGACGTGTTGACTAAGCCTCTATCAAGAGAGAAGTTCGAATACTTCAAAGATGAGCTTGGTGTGGTCCAGAAGGATTTTTCCTCATGAGAGGGAGTGATGTGTTCCCCAGCAGCGAGAAGTGATGTGTTCCCCAACAACGGGAAGTGATGTGTTCTCCAGTAGCGGGAAGTGATGTGTTCTCCAGTAGCGGGAAGTGATGTGATCCCCAATAGAGGAAGCTACCCCAACGTAGGTTGGTAACATCAACACAGGCTGGTACGCTACCCCAACGCAGGCTAGTATGCTACCCTAGCGCAGGTTGGTAACCCCAACGTAGGCTGGTATGCTACCCCAACGCAGGTTGGTATGCTACCTTAGCGCAGGTTGGTAACCCCAACGTAGGCTGGTATGCTACCCCAATGCAGGTTGATAACCCCGACGTAGGCTGGTATGCTACCCCAGTGCAGGTTGGTAACCCCAATGCAGGTTGGTACACTACCCTAGCGCAGGTTAGTAACCCCAATGCAGGTTGGTACGCTACCCCAGCGCAGGTTGGTAACTCCAACGCAGGTTGGTACTCCAACGCAAGTTGGTATGCTACCCCAACGTAGGTTGGTACTCCAACGCAGGCTGGTATGCTACCCCAGTGCAGGTTGGTATGCTACTCCAACGCAGGCTGGTATGCTACTCCAACACAGGCTGGTATGTTAACCCCAACGTAGGTTGGTATGCTACTCCAACGCAGGCTGGTACACTACTCCAGTGAAAGTGCAAAACTTCTTATGATATATAGATCCGTGATTGACAACAAGACAATGACCAAGTATGCAGAAGCGTAGAAGCAGTGATGATGACCGTGACAAGAAGAATACCTTCCTTGCTAAGAGGGAGTGTTGAAAATTGAGTAGCTTCATAAGATATCCTTATTGTATTTGACCAAGACAAACCCTAAAGAATATTATTATATTATATTTTTTAATTAGGCCCTATTGTGCCTTGACAAGTAAAATTGAAAAATAAAAGAGTAAAGTGACAGGTCGGCCCAGACCTAAATTTAGGCTGGCCAGACTACTATTTATAAAGGAGGCCAATGCCTCAATTGAAAAATAAAAGAGTAAAGTGACAGGTCGGCCCAGACCTAAATTTAGGCTGGCCAGACTACTATTTATAAAGGAGGCCAATGCCTCATTTACACACACACTAGCTCTACAACTAAGAAGAGGAAGTGCGCAAGTCTTAGAGGGAGATGCTATTGCAGCTAGGAGGAGACATTGTGGAAGTTTTTGGTCTTTCTCTTGGATATATCTTGGTTAAATAGTGCACTACTCTTCCTTGGTCAAGGGTTAGAGGAGGATCTTCTGCTTGGTTAGTTCTCTCTTGGAGAGAAGCATTGTTCTTGGTTGGCAAATCTATATTGAGGAAGTTTGTTGGGTTTTTCCCAGGGTAAATCTTGTGCATGTTGTGAATGTTATTCTTTCAGTGATCCTTTATATGCAGTTATTGTGCTAGTGGTTTAATAAGTAAAAGAATGCTAAACTAGTTAATTGCTTAAGTAGAAAAATCAACAGGTCAATGGTGGTGTTTTGAATAGGCATGTCTTCTATGTGTTGATACCCATAGTGTGCACCTTAAATCAATTCTTCACAATGAGTAAGGGCTCTAACGACTATTTGACAAGTGTGAGTGGCTCCAATGGCTTTAACATTTTAATTTATGGGCGATTGTTATGGATGCCATACCCTACCTTCCACTATTTTACACCACGTGTTTTGTTGTGGAAAATATATACCAGTATAGATTCTTTCTTTCTTAGGTAATATTATATTAGGAAACGAAGTTTTTAGAATTATTGGCAGTTGAAACAACGATTCGTTCAATGCTTTTGTTGGAAATTAGTTGTTTTAGCATCCTGTAATTCAATTAACTATTCTGCTTTTTGGACCCATATACGACCAAAATTGGTCAAATCAAGACCAAAATAAATCAATATACATCCAAAATACGTCCAAAAAGTAGAACGGTTAGACAATCCCTTTTGGTGGTCTTGAGAACCATCTTTTACTATAGAGTTCAATTTTGACGTGTCCCTTAATAGTGCATATGCATGTAATAAAGGATGAATGATTTATTGAGACCAATTTTAATAATTGATATCTTCTTACACTTTTGCAAGGGACATCAAATTGGATGAATGGTTCATGTTGCTGTAGGGAACCTCTAATTGGTATTGTTACCCTCTCAAGGGTTGCAACCTTTGGATACCCTCACAACAATATCATGTACCTTCCTGCATGAGATATCATGCGTCTCTTATCAGATCTAGACTGAGTCCTTTCTTTCTCCAATTGAAACATAATGCTTGCTCGATGAACCATGATGTTGCTCACTTCAAATGCTCAGATATCAGATACACCTTGATGGTCCAAGTTACTTCATAGATATTCCATGTGTAATACTTACCTAGGCATGATGATCTAACCTCCTGGCATGTTGTGAAGTTGTGATTACCTTACAATTGTTGATTAGAATGTCATAACACACAACTTTTATCACTTGCGTCATATTACCTTGGGGAACATTTTTTCTATTAGAAATGTGTCCTTCCTAAGATGACTCGTACTACTAGGTGTTTAGACTAGAGTCTAGATAGAGCAATACACATCCTAACCATACTAAGCATTTTCCATCTCCTTAAGTATCACTCGTCAATATCCACATTTAAAAAATGGCATCTCGTCATGTATGATCTCTCAAAGCTCAAAAGGAAAGGTTAGAATAAAGGTACAAAGGCTAAGAGGTGAAGAGAAAAGAAAATAAAATACATCTACTTCACTATGGTACCCCCCCTTTCAAAGTTCTAAGAGCAAAATGCCTATCTAAAGAAAAAAAGGACTTAGAAAAAATAATGATTAATCAAAATAAAAGAAAGAGGAAGTGTGTGCAGACCGAAGTAGTAAAGCTCCCTGTAGAAGGCTACCAGAAAAAGAAAATGCCTAGCTAAAATAAAGCTAGAGGCATAAAAAGATTAAAATGGAGACCTGTGCATGTCTAAGACTTTGAAGGTCATCGCATTTATCATCCCTTTTCCCCTTTCATTACTAATTTCATTAATTGCCCATCTTCTACCTGAAAACTTAGGAAATGTGGGTTTTCATTAGGAATGGACTCATTTAAAACAATTAATAATGTTTCCTTAGGTAAGACTTAAGCAAGTGTCAAAATTAATTTAAATCGTTATGCTTACTAGGAAATTGTCACTTGGAAATTACAAATTAATGATTTTCTAGGAGGCTAAACCCATCATCTTAGGTGGATATTACTCATTGGAGTACTATTTGACACATGGAGTGCCCCCTCTTCTTTTGAGCACATGCACATTATCATAACTTAAAGGAGGGGCGAATTATGCTTTTCTGCGTGTATTATTACCTTGGAAAAGCTAATCACTTGGACTATTTGACCATTTTTTATCCTTTCACCACTTGGACATTATTTTATTGTATTTTGACTCTTTCCAAAGGGTAGATCATTATTTTATTGTAAGAGCACATTAAATATATTATTTTTCTCATGGTTTGGTGGCACAAATGATTTAACCCATGGTATTGAACTTACCCATGGTTTTTGTAAGCGATTTTGAGCCTTCTCTTCATCTATAAAAGAGGAGGTACTCTCATTTGTAAATCATTGGAGAATAAAGGAAGAATTTTCTACCAAAAGCTATTGTCTACTTTTCTTGTTCTTTTTTCATTTGTTTGATGGAGAGTGACTTGGATGCTTGTTGTTGAAGTGGAAAGTGGTACATGTTAGAGTGTGCTAGAGAGTTAAGAGGTAACTTTAACCCTCTACTCACGTTTCTATTTTAACTTAGATATATTCAAAGAGAAGATCCTAGGATATGTTTTTGTTATATCTAAATCATCTCTAAAAACTAGCATGTATTAGGTTGTTTGCAGATTTTTGATTCAATCCCCTTTAGCAAAATCCCTAGCTACATTAGATCTGGTGCTTTTCTCCCAACCCATGGTGAGGGAAAACACCAACACATAATTTTGAACTAATAACCCTAGATCTGTTTGACCCCATAGTGTTAAATTATGAGCTTGATTTTTTATGCAGATTAATTCTTTTATTTTCTTTAACACTTTGATTCCAGCTTAATACACTTCAACAATACCAAATCATAATCGAATAGCAATAACTATGAAGATAAGTAAGCATGCAAACCAACAACACATATACCCTGGGGAAACCCTATACAGGGAGAAAAACCCCAGCAAACGATATTCCTTTATTGCATTAATAATGTAAGATCACTTACAAATATCCACCATGAATGTTCTGCAAGAGCTTGCCAAGATGACTCTGACCTGACAAAGACCTAAAAGACCTTGCTGAAATACACCTCTGATATGCTGCCTCTATTGTATACTACACTGATATGCTTCTTTGGTATGCTACCTCTTTATCATTGATATGCTCCTCTATTGCTTCACCCTTAACCTGCATATCAAACTGTCTTGAAGAGAGGGGTCGACCTCTGCTTATATAGGCTGAAGAGGAGAAGAGGAGAGGCTCAAAATAGTAACTTGTTTGCATGCTTTAATCATAACTCAACTTCATACTTTAGTTCGAACTAGACTTGAGACTAGTATACTCTAGTTCGAAAATAGAACTAGACTTGAGACTTCAGTTACAACTCATCATTACACTTTAGTTCGAAAATAGAACTAGACTTGAGACTGGTATACTTTAGTTCGAAAATAGAACTAGACTTGAGACTTCAGTTACAACTCAGCATTACACTTTAGTTC
>JZKD02S1621738.1:62481-96746 GCA_000966675.3 Picea glauca | reverse complement strand
TTGAGAAGAATAGTCCAGATATCTCATTGTTCTACTCTGAGGGCAAATATTCTTTCAGATCTCACAGATGTGAGTGAAAGATTGGCCCAAATGATTCAGTTTATATCATAACATTGTTTCTGTGCAGGTTGGTATCAGATGATTGTTATGAACACTTTATGACAGTAGATGTATACTACTGTGGTGGATGTGTTCCACTGTTCGTGACTATACGTTGCTAATCAAGTACTTGTGTGTTACTTGGTGTGGTAGTGTACCACTGGATTGTAGTTATGTACTACTATGGATAGACATAGTTGTGTTCTATTTTGTTCTAATTGCCTTGAAGACTATCAACAGTTTATTGGAAATAATTATCAGCCAGATGAATGATGAACAAAGATTTTCCAGACATAAAATGGTTCATAACATTTACTCTTCTAGATTAGAAGAATGGCTCTCGTATCACTCTGTGGAGTGAGCATCATGTCTGATTACTCAGATAGAGTATGGTTTCGAGAGATGATGCAACTGATGATGATGATGGTACTCATGATCTAGTCTATATAACTATGTTGATGCTAATGGGTGAATGGTATGTTTTGTGCTCAAAGACCATTACCTGTAATACCTCCCTAGCTAGGAGGGAGTGTTGATATTATGGTAGCTGCGGGAGGTATTTATCTCCACGTGTAAACCTGACAAGGATAGAATACTCCGGGAAGCAAGAAGAAACCCAAATGAGTTGGCTAATAACCCTAGAAGACTTGTTGGTTCAAGAAGATAATTTATATTAGGTTATTAGCCTCCAAGAGAAGAAGTCGGCCTGAAATAATATTATATACTGAACAGAAAGATACCCAGAATGAGAAGTCGGCCTTGCCAGTTAGCCAGGATTAGTATAAATACAGGAGGCCAGTTCTCATTCTGGCAGGCAGTCTTAGAATTGTAGTGCCCAGTCTTGTGTGCACTGTAGTGCTTAGTCCTGTGCGCAGGTTTGAGGAGAGATGCCATTGCAGCTGCTGCAGCTAGTAGATCACGTTTGGCTTGGACTATCTCTTGGCTAGGGTTTGGACTATTTGATCAGCTCTTGTTGGTGTGCTATCCTTGGGGAAAGGTGTGCTACCCTTTGTTTGGCTATCTAGCCTAGGGTTTGCTTCCAGAATGATTCTCTGTCAAGGTTAAGGTGCTCGAAGGGTGGCTTCGGCCTATGGTTGGGTGACAAGGGTATTGTCAATGGTAAAACGAGCACACATCTTTCATATTCTAACATAAGCTTCTTGAAGGAATCCAACACTTTGGAACTTTATTGGTCTGGAATAATCGGGAATATGAAAGGTAACTTCCTTGTCATATCCAAGTCCTGTTCTATTCTTGTTGTAAATGATTTCTTCCCAAGGTCTGATGATGGGCTTGGAAAGAGTATTTTGAACTTGTTGCTTTGAAATCCATGGAAGTGGATTTACTGCATGTTGTTGTAGCATTGAAAGGTTTTCTTCATTGAAGTCAAAAGAAAACTCTTGAAAAGTAGGTTCATGAATAGATTCATCTTTGTCTGCATCTGGAGTTGTCTTACTGAGTTTCTCCTTCATTGACTGTTGATCATCATTATCATCATAGAGAAGGTTGTGTTGAACAAAAACTAGTTCAGAATACTTCATTGGCTGTTGATTTTTGAGTTCTATCAACTCATCATTCAATAAATGGGATTGTGTTTGAAGAAGTCTAACTTTAGCTTCCGTCACTTGCAAACAAGTTATCACTGACTGAAGAGTTTCTTTGTGCATTATCACTGTGATGTATTTAGTGGTGTTTATTAGAGTGTTCAAAAACTCTAGTAATTCACGACTTTGCTCCGTTTGAACACGCTCGCTTGAACTTCACGCTTGCTTGAACTTCATGCTCGCTTGAATTTGTTTCACGCTCGCTTGTACTCGCTCACTTGAACTTTTCCTGCTTTCTTCCAAGAAGTTGAGGATGTCGGTTACCACCGAAAATGCATCCCAAAGACTTGGTGTTTACAATGATTTGAGTTTCAAGTACTCAACCTTGTCAATTTCGACTCAAAATGACAATGACTCTTGGGTGTCGGGCTCAACCGAGAATGCACCCAATTACAAAGAAATTCAACTCAATTTAAATTGATTTCATTCTTACAAATAAACTATTGCAAGTACAATTCAACTCGATCAAGTAATCTTACAACAAACATTTTTGCAAGTTACAATTGAATTTCAAATGCTCCATGATGTGTTGAGTTCAATTAATTTGATTTGTCCATTGCTGATGTGGTTGACGACTTGAATGCTTGAGAATTATCTTCATAGATGCTTGATCATATGTGCTTGATTGACATTAATCGTGTGCTTGAATTTTCTTAACTTGTTTTGCACTCCACGTGTATTGCATTTTAAATGATCAATTAATGATGTCAAGACTAGACATTAAATATCATAAGGCAATCCAAGTAATCAAACACAGTCGCACACTACTCAAAGCACCAAAAAAAAGTATCTTTTAGGGGCTTGGCCTTGACCCTCTAAAAGTCTCGTCGAAAAAGAATATGAGAGAGTATTGTACTGGACTTTTCTCAACTCTTTGAACTTCAAAACTACAATTCAATTTTGGAATTGAACTTCTCCAGTCTTTAAAAATGTGCCCCCCTTAACTAGAAAATATCTTCAATTAGAAAAACATTCCAAAGTAAAACTTCTCAAAAGTGGAGACCCCATATCCTTCCATACAAATTACCTCCCTTTTAAAATAAACATTATTTTAATGTTTAAGTAAGTACTCTCACTCACTCCTATCTCTTAAAGTGGAAAAAGACATAGTAACTTATTTTAATGTTTAATAATAAAGTATTAAACATGACATATTTTATATGTATCTCTTTATTTATGTCATTTGAATAAAACACTTCACACATTTTACATGATGGTAAATAAGTCAACGTGGATATGATGCCATACAAGCACACTTGATTTTGACATACCAAGTTACTCATCACAACATGCATTTGGAGAAGGCACGCATAAATGCATGTATTGGAGTGGAGATAATGCTTACTCCATAAAGATAGGATCCTTGCATATAATGGAAGAGAGAGCACACAGTTGTTGCACCAAATCAACAGATTACTGCCAAAACCCAACGTATTGGAGGGAAGAATCGTTGAATAATTGATTCAAATTGCAGATTGTTGTTGACTTACACAGATCGCTTGGAGGGAAATCATGATCACGCAGATCCATCAAAGCAGTCACTAGTTCTTTGGCTTAATGGCAGGCCAGATCGAAGAAAAACGTGTAAATGCAGATCGAATGAGGGTTTGTACTAATTATTGATTGGAAATTGTTGTTGTAAATCCACGAGTAGATCTTGCTAGTTGAATATTTAATACAAAAAAAAAAGAAAACAAATCTACCTTGTTGGGAAAATACACTTCTACAGGAATATAATGAGTGTTACTGGAATTACATAGATGGTATCGAAATTGGTCTCTTCAACCAAGTTAATCCACGGAGGTCGATATTCCGTGTTCAATTCCCTTACTTATGGCTGCGCATTGTATGAGACACTTCTGAATCTAAATCTCGACTACCAGATCTCTGTTCTTCAGATAAATCAATTGCTTACAAACTTTCACAGACAACCAAATTACTTTCCAGCGAGTTGTTTTCAAATCACAAATATGGAAAATGATTTCTACATGAATCTATTTTGTTCATTATCATAGCTTCTTGTAGATAGTGATTTAAGTTGCTACTCCTCCACACGGTTCGATTATGGCCAAATCAAACCAATTCGATCCCTCAAGCTGTAACATCCCGCTCTGGCGCACTAAGAAAACTTATTCTTTGAGGACACTTGCTCGCAAGTGATCTAGATTATTATGTTATTAAAACTTTTGATTTTGATTATGAGGCATTATGGGATGATGACATGTTGTATTACCGCTTTGACTTAGACAGGTGCTATTGACTCGGTTTTACTGAGTGTGTAGGGTTTTGGACCTTGAGGATGCAGAGGCATCGATGGAACCCCTTGGACTCCGGATTGAGTCAGGGAGTGTGCTATTGGGGTTTGGTTGATTTATTGTGATATTAGTACATCTGATTAGATGATATGATGTGGACATGTTCTGACATGATTTGTTGATGATGCAGGCTGACGATAGCTTGCCGACCAGACTCACATATGGAGTAAAGGGGTCATACACGACTACCAACGATGTTGAGGGAGAGGTGTGGACAACAGCCCTGCCACAACCTACTAGCACTCCTGCTGTGGCTCGAACTGTAGGTTAACGATCACTTAGTTCTAGAGGACCCATGATGCCGTGAGGGCAGACTGCGACAGTCGCTCACGATGATTCTAAGGGGCGCGCAATAAGGCGGGGGGCCTTATTCCTTAGAAGCCCTTAGTCTCCCACAAGTTCACCTAGCGGAGTGCTGACTCCAGGGGTTATTGATGTCTACCAATCAATCAAGAGGCGAGTGGCACCCTTGAGGCATGTAGTGCATCCTGAAGGGCATGTCGCGCAAAGGAACAGATGAGGCGAGTGGCACCCTTGGAGCACCTAGTGCATCCTGAAGGGCACGTCGCGTTGATGATGATAGAGGGATGAACCTAGATGGCCCTAAGACAAACAACACATTAAGAAATTTTAAAACAACTTCCCTAACTAAATGTCGCCCAGTTCATAATCTAAGTTCTAAGTCTAAAACTTCGCTAGGGGTAAAATTTTGTCTACCCTTAAGAAAATATCCATATAAAAATAAAATAATAAAATTTGAAATAAAAACCACTTAAGTAATAATTTTGGTCTTCACAAATTTTTGGGGTAAAATGAAGAGAGTAAGAAATTAAATAAAATTTGTGGATATAAAATGTAAAGAAGAAATTTAATTATTTTAACTTTTGATAGTTTAAAAAAAGAAGAAGAAGATACTAAATTAATCATAAAAGGAAAAAGAGGTTAATTGCAAAACTACCGTTTTTAGCTCTAATGAAAGGGGAGTGAGGGAAATATAAAAATTAGGAATTTAGGGAAAGGAGGTAACCTAAAGAGGGAAGGAGGGGAACTCATGGTAAAAAGCGGGAAACCAACTTAGTAAAGAATTTGCATTTAAGAACCTTCTAATTTTGAACTGATTTAGCAATTTCATTTTAGGGAAAGCCTTTAAAACATGTAAGGGAATCTAGGGACACCTAAGAGTGAATTTAGGAGTAACTCTAGGTGGGTGAGGGAATTAAGACAATTAATTAATTAAAGAAAATAATTAATGGAGAAACATGGGGGATGATGACACTTGTACGAAGGAGAATTTTTAGGGAATTTTTATTAAAACTTTAATTAAATGAGATTTAGGGAAAGAAAGGAAGTTGGAAACTCTATAAAATAGAGGAAGGAGAAGGATGAAGGGGATGGGCTGTTAGCGTAACGTTACGCTGCAGGAATAGTGACTTGATTGATTTACTTGTGGGAGTTGGGATTTCCCAGCTCGGAGAGGAGTGGTAGCTCGGCCTTGCAAGGCGAGCTGGGAGTTAGACGTACTCTTTAGATAGTGTGTGGCCCCTTTCCGGCTCGGGGGGCTAAGGGGGAAGCAGAGTACCCCTAGCATTGGCTGGGAGGTATCGATGAGGTCTCGACGGTCGACGAGCGGGATTTGCACGGAGCATGCAGACGACACTCGAAGCAGGCGAACAAGCAATGGTACACCTTTTTGTTGAATGATAGAATGTATATGATGTATTATTTATATCTGTTAGTGTGATTATTTTGGGCTGTAATTGGTTCCGGTTACACCGGAAATCCGTTCCTCTACCATGCGTGATATTTATGGCAGAATTCATTTTGCTGAATCGATTCCTGAAGTCATGTCTGAAATTTTTGACTGATTTTACATGTCTAAAATGCATTAAAAGTTCGAAGTGACTGTAATGCAATTTATGTTAAGAAATTATGCCATGCAATTTTTGTGTAAAGAAATGTTATGTTTAGAAATTACGTAATGAAATTTAGGTAATGTAATGTTTGCGTGGGAATTTTATGAAAGGTAAATTTTATGTTTAGAATTCACATGTCGGAAACCCAGTAATGTCCGAAATGGCTGTAATGCATTTCATGTTTAGAATTGTTGAACTCTGGAAGTCGTGCAACGTTAGGACAGCCCTGCGCACGGTGAGGCATGAGGCATTGCCAGGAATGAGGCAAATTGGGTTTCCGTTTATCCAAACTTCTTACACCGATTCCATCAAAACCTTCTCACTCTTTCCAGCGTTCCACCTTTCTAATGGACACATCAGTTGAAGAAGGCGCATATCACGTTTGGCAATGAATCTTATATCCTACAGGGATTGTATTACTACTGGATTTAAAGCCTGAACCGAAACCGTTTGAACTCTTATCTTTCACCCCTTTCAAACTGTATGAAACCCGTATCAGTTCGCCTCTGCTATCCACATTAAGACCTTTTTCAACTTGCCTCTGCAACTATAATAATATCATCTGTTCTTGCCCTTGCCACGATAATTATTATCTTACCATTTCCGTCTCTGCACTGTGTGAACTTAACACGATTTTCGCCCTACAACCTGTGTTAATTTCTTAATTTTTGCCTCTGTAACTGTATAAAGTCGCCCTTCCTTAAAACGCATGGTGCATGGGTTTGGCCCCCTGGTTCTTCCCTGGTGCCTCCTGTGGGCGCTATCCTCACGTTTTGATGTTGAAGAATCCTTGTTCCTCGATGCCTGGTTTATGCTTGTAGTTGGGAATGTATTCCATTATCCGCCCAGCATTATTACTGCATATTCGGTTGACTGTGCATTACCTTTGCAAGCCGCGTTATGCACGACGGTGAGGGGGTTCCTCTATGACGCGGTCAGTTGAATTCGCCCAATTGATTCTTACCTTTTTACAGTTGCCTTGACAGTTGCCCTTTAGATTTCTGACCTCTGGCATGCACTCACCGCCTTTAGTATTCTTGTGCCGTTTTAGATGCTTGTGTTTTGCTCTCTTTTTTTGGCATTCGTGACCTGGTAATGGCCTTATTCTACTCTACTGTCAGCACCTTTTCAGCCACCGTCTTAATGGTTTACTGCAACTTTCCACATTATTTAGTTTACGCTTCATAAAGGGAATGGCTAGTAAAAAGCGTAAGGATTAGAGTGGATTTAGATGTCAGAATGAGAACGATTTGCGCCTCAGGATTTAGTGGCTCTCAGCTCTCCTTTCAATCAATTTTTAATTAGTAAGGATCCATGACAGTCAATTTAGTTATATAATTGCTTTTTATCATCCAATTGTTGGTAATTATTCGCAATCTACTAAATCAAACGAACCTATCTTATTATTTGGATGGGAAGATTTTGTCTTAATAATGTTTATAGGTTAATGTTTTAATGGGTATTGTTCTATTATAAATGGGATTTTGTTTTAATTTACCTTGGGTATTGTTTTAATATGATTTGGATATGGTTCAATATGATTTTGGATATGATTTTAATGCAATTGGGTAATGCTTTAATATAACTTGGATATGGTTTTTTTTTGGGATAATGCTTTAATATAACTTGGATATGGTTTTTAATATAAATGGATAATGCTTTAATATAACTTGGATATGGTTTTAATGTAGTTGGGTATTGCTTTAATATAACGTGGATATGGTTTTAATATAAATTGAGTATGGTTTTAATATAATGTGGATATTGTTTATTTATGAATTTTGAGGGTGTTGATTAAATTTTAGGGGGTATCGTCTACCAGAGTTGATTAAGAAGAATTTTTTTTAATATAAATTAGTTCACTCCTTCACCTTTCGACTTCTTGCATAAACGATATGGTTCTGGGATGTTGACGAAGTCGTTCCAGCTTGCGCTACCCGTGGAGGGTGTTGATGTTTATTATAAGTAAAGGGTTACACTTGATTATGTAAACTTGATGTGCTTGGTTGCTTACGGTAAGGGTTCTAACTACCTGCTCATTTAATGTTGTGTTTTCAGGATGATTGTCCTTAGCTTAGTAGGCTTGGTCTGTTGAGTCGGGTGGGATGTAGACACTTCCATGTTCCTCAGAACAGTCGCCAGCCCTGAGACCTTAAATGGTTAAAATCGATGGGAACCTGGGCTTGAGCGTTGCTTATGTGTCTTGGAGGTCCTAACCATTGCAGGGTAGGACGGGCAGGTAGTTAGTCTTTTTATTCTCGTCAGTTGATTGTCGCTCATTGCTTCCTGAGGCTTGATGTGCATCTTAGGTCGTTATGTTGTTGTCACTGTTGCATGCGACATGTTCGTCGTCGCATTGCTACGCAGAGTATAATGTATTTATTACCCTTGTACACATGCACACTGCACTTGTTGGAGAGGTTGATGTCGTGACGAACGGGAGGTTTGTTACACAAGCGCTGAGAAGAACATAGATTTTTGAGCCGGTTGATTCCAATCAACATAGTCTATACATAGTATCCCGTGCTTCCAAAGCGATTTCTTCAAAGAGATTGTTTTCTTAGCATAATGCATTCACCACACGATTCAGAATGCAACTACGCGTAAACTCCATTCTAGTGCATCAATGGGTATATGTCTTCAAGATAGACATTCTTTTGAAGCTTCTCGGGTTTAGATACCTGCCTGCCAACGATTTTGGATCATAAATTATTCCTACATCAACAAAAGAATGCAATGTACAAGCATATCTTTTTAATGATCACTGGGAGGACATAGGAACAATCAAATCATTTTTTTAACGCAAATTTTGGCTCTTGGAGCTCAGCTTCCAAAGTTCTACTTTTATGATGCCAAGAAGCCAATCTTCACATCACCCCTTTTTCTCTTGGTTATTGATTTGTACAGATCGCAAAATTCATTTCTCGTTGGCCATACCCGATTGCGTGAAGGCGGAAGAGTGGTCACTCAAATACCAAATCGCTCCAACTCTAGTTGCTTCATAGGCTACACCTCACTATCGATCAATGCTACTCAATTTAGAATTGAATGGTTCACGGATCACTACCATGAAACTTGATTCTTTACCATGGCTCTGATATTTTCATCATCTTTTCACCATAGCTCTGATACCAATTGATAAAATATAGACAAGAACAACAACATGGTGGAAAATGCTCACTAGCCAACACACTCTTGTATTCACTCCAATGTTACATATTTATAGTACAATGGGTGATGCCATCTCATAGAGAGATTTGCTCTAGATCCTAAAATCATGCATGATGACTAGGCTAGGCAATCTTAACTAAATCATTAGTCTCACTTGAGGATATATTACTAATATCCTAAATGAATAATACAAATATAGGTGACAATTTAGACTTAGTGATTGGTAAAGGTAAGACATAGGCTAACAGTAATGACAAGATGTTGTTGAGATTTATGATGCTCAAATAATGATGAATGAAGTTGTGATCATTCACTCACCAATAGTGACAGAAAACATGTTTGTTGACTTCAAGTGCAAGATGGTGACTTTGGTTGCTTTGAGAAACACACTAATGGTACTGGCTCCAAGTTGTTGCACAACATGGACTATAAAGGTAAAGGTCTTGGAAAGCATGCACTAGGAATTGTGAATTGCATTCATGATGCTTTTGTGAAATTGAGTTGCTGAAGGCCTTGAATTTGTGGCATAATCATGGAGGAAGGTGAATCCCCAAGGGTGGAGGAAGAAAGCACTCTTGATCTTGAACACAAAAGACTTGTTGTTGATCAAAGAAATCTTGATGTACAACAAAGAAGTCTTGATGTTGATAAAAAAAGGTCTTGATTAAGCTGAAGAGGCATTGTGGACAAATGTATAAGTCATGTGATCATTGTGAAAGGAATGGTCATGATTCAAGTAGATGCTAGAACTTACATACTTGCAAATTGCGGTTTAAAAAATCATTGCTTGAAGATGTGTTGGAAATTGAAGAATGATATGAATTTTGGATTAAGGAGATATTAATGATGTTGGTATGGAACCATTTCTAGTTAATCTTGATTGGATGGATCATAATGCTTGGAAATTGGTTACTACTCTTTTGAAGAAGTCTTATTGATTGAGGTCTTTGAGTGTTATGACATGATTGCAAGGTGTACTTTCCTATGGCTTATCCATTTTTCTTGATGTTTCCTAGCTTGATGATATTTTCTTGTTGGTGACTCCATGTTGTTGATGATGATTCTTTTGAAAATGTTTTGTTGGTGAAGATTGTTGAGGAAAAGGTATGAGGAACCTCACCCCAACATTTTCGAATCTTGGCTAGGGTAAGATAGTTGGGATTGTCACCCGAGGTTTATAGCCTAAGACAAAATTATCATTTGATTCACGAGCAATAAGTACAAGGAATCAATGCTGTTTTTTTATGATAATTAACTGTGCAAAAGAGGAAAATGAAAACTATATATGTACTGTGTTTAGGATAAAGAAACAAATGTAATATCACTCTGAAAAAGTATCAGAAAAATACACGAGTGAGACAAAACCGACAAAATGATTTATTTATTGATTTCATTCCGAGCTACAATAATAATCCTCTTTTCAAACCCCTGCGAGGGTATGGACCAAGATCATATTTAGAGGTCTCCGATGGGCACCATACAAAAAGACTCCGACAACAAGAGAAGACTGAGACTAAAGATTTGGATTAGCTTTGCTGTAGAAGCATCATTCACTGACTCTGCAAAATATTCCTTATCAGTAATGAAATCTAATCCATAAACAGATCAGAATACACAGAGTGTCAAGAATAAATGATCAACCTTTCTATAACAAGCTACTGAAGTATATGACTCAATCTTTGAATCCTGCTACCTTCAATAAGACCCTGCTATCAACAAGAGGGTTAAGATTGCTAGAAAACCCAGAATGAATGAAAATGATAATCTCACAAGTATAAGAGCAGACCTTATATCATAAAATTCTTTCCTTGATCTCCTATTTGTGCCTCCTTGTTATGAGCTTTTATCTCTTTCAAAAGTTGTGGTAGTTTCAACTACCTTTTTAGTTAAGTCTTAATTGACTTAACACAAATTAGAGACAAATAATAATAATAAAATAATAAATAATAAATAAGGGTATATTGAATAACAACTAATAGGTGGGACCCCCTAATTCCTTTTAAAATCCTTTTAAGTTTTGATTCCCTCCTTGTCACTCCACAAGTCATTCAAATAATAAAATATGCCACCAATTAAAAACTCATATAGCATGCATTTAAAGTTCCCTTGTGTCTCCCAAAATCATTCACATATTTGTCAATAATTAAAATGTTTTTCCATCAAATAAACAGATACATGCGGGCTGTCCCAAAAATGTAATATCATGTTGTTCCAATAATAAAAGTCAACACATAAATTAAACTCTTCATTCATCAGACATGAAATTCAAAAACCATATTTGTTGTGTGAGGCAGTTTGCCTCTTTTCACTACTTGTTGCATTTTCTGCCTTGTCTATTGATTTAGCTCTTTCCACAAGAGGCTCATTTGACCCTTGGGGTTGAATTTCACTAAAAAGTGGACACTGTTCATCATTCTGTTGGGCATGAGAGGTGACTGACTTTGAAGACTCTTTGGAAGAGTTGGAGTGAGAAGCCACTTTTTTTCCTTTAACTGTCAAAAGCTCGGGGATGGCAGTGTTTCATCTCTTACTGGCATGTGAAGATTGAACATGGGAAATGACATGGTCAATTTGTTGGGCATGCTAGTTTAATGATGGTGGTGGAGGAAGTGGCAATGAAACAACGGGCCATCCATTGTGATGAACTGCAGGTTGGTGAACAACTTCTTGCCACCCATCATTGATGGGGACTTCTGGTTGGAGAGAAACATGAGCAGGTACATGAACATTTGAAAAACTATGACGATGTTGGAAAGGGGGTCTCTTTGGTCTAGGATGAGGTTGTAACACTCCTTGACCGACTAGGTTGAAGAACCCAACTTGAAACAATTGATTTAATTCTTGCGGGTCAACATCGAAATGAATAAAAAACTTGGGTCTCCTATGGCCTCTTTGCCAAAAATGATTTCTGCCCCTATTTTTGTTGGAATATTGTGCTTGTTTAACCATAGACAATGCTACACTATTGTCACCTAACCATAGGCTCAAAGCCACCCCGAACACCTTAACCTTTGAAAGAAAGAATGAATCCAGGAAGCCACACTAGAACCAACAGATAACAAGCAAAGCGCACCTTCTCCAAGGGTAGGGCACAAGAGAAAGTACCAGAAATACTGAAAAAAGAGAAAACCGTACAACTGCAATTGCTACTGCTGCTCCTCCAAAATTGCGCACTGTTTCTAGTTTCCTGAGTGAGAGTGAGTGAACAAATGAGCCAAGACGTCCTCTATTTATATTAATCTGTCTAGTGACTTTTCTTGCTGGGCCGACCTGACTTTATGGTAATAATATTTGTGTATCTTTTTCTTGTGAGGCTGATTTGTCTTTCTGGAAGATAATACTTTAATATTATATATTTTGCTGAGCCGACATGTCTTCTAGGGTTTTCACAAATCTGTTTAGGGTTTCTCTTGCTTCTAGAATATTCTATTCTAATCAAAGGTTCCATATGGAGGTTAATACCTCTCACAGCTACCATAATATCAACAGTTTCCTCCTCTGCCATGGCTACTTCTGCTGAAAAAACTCATATCTAAAGCAAATTCAAATCAGAATATGAATCAAAATAGCTAATCAATCATCAAATACTTTGCCTAAAGCTAAAATTGAAATATTGGCTCTCCTCATTTCATGCACTAGAGTACATTGAAACAATTCTTCACTATGTATATAACAACCACAAGCATTTTTTCAGCTTGATCCATAATATCATTTAGAACAGGGAGATATAATGACATATGGGATATGACGGGATTTGTAATGAATGAAAAGTGAATTCATGACAGGGAAAGTATGACTACTGTTCTAAACACAAAACAAATCTTTAACCCCAAATACATCTTATATACTCATATTATCATCTTCATCTGATCTGCAAATCTCATCAATTCTGCCTATAATCCTCATTTGAAAATTTGTCTCCTAAAAGCCCTTGAACCATCAAATTTCTTGTGAGAATCAGGACATGGGAACAAATAAAATGATTCGGGAATAATGAGGGGATTGAAATTAGCGTAAAGTGAAAATAATGAATGGGAAATGTAAACGGTCAATGTCCTTTTATTATTTATTCAACATCAATTATCATAATCGATCCCAGGTTTGAACCTTTTCTTATAATTTCTGGAAAAAAAACATATTAACAGAATCCCCAAAATTCTTCTTATGACAATGTTTTAATCTTTCGAACAATACCCATTTGAACTCTGTTCTATCAAAACTTTTATCCATTAAATTCATCATTAAGACAGATCGAATCCAATATCTTGGTAACAGAGCGCAAGAAGACTTTGCCAATAATTTGTATCATTGTCACATCTCAGCTTGTAGAATGTTGAACTCTAAGCATTAGTGAAACACTGATATTTTAAAAGGATTATGCAGACCTAACACCCAATAACATGTTGCTGGAAAACTTCATGAAAATGAGTTTGCAGAGGTAAATATTGACAAGCAAGTCGGGGTATGATAGTTGAGTCAAGGGACTCTATATGGGTTTTGTAATAACACCTGGGCTTATCCATCAACTGCCTAAAATAAATAAGTCAAAACAGGAAGCAAAATTGAAACCCTGGTTCTGGAACCTAGAACCCATTTTTTGTAAGTGACTCAAGACTATTTACAGCCAGGAGCATATTGAAATGAGGAAACTAGAAACCATTCAAGAGTCGATAACATTGTCAAGTCGAAATAGAAAGATGGCAGCTCACATTTCCTTATTTAGTTTGTTATGAATATGAGCATAATAGAGACCAATCCCAAGCTACAGCCATAATAAGACTCTACCCAAATGCATTCATTACTGCCAGGGTTCACAACCATTGGTACTATCCTTTCCTTTCAAATGAAACAGTGGAAATGCAACACCAAAGCTCACACTATCATTGCATTGAAAACCCAACCTTTTTCATTTGTAAGAGCTCATGTTACAAAACAAAACTCGTCATTTGATAATATTTCCAACATTGATGCTCAACAGAGAAACATACACACAACATGCAAACGACTAGAGCCAATATCTAAATATTATCAGAGCAAGAGCGAACCATTGATGCTAGAAGAGTCGAAGAGTTCCATACCTGTTCAAATTTGTCTAAAAAGCCACGAAGGGGCAGCCCAAATCTTAACAAACCACTGGAAAATCTATAATCCTCAGTTAACAATAGCAACACGCTTCCAAGCAAAAGACAATGCGAAAAGGTGGTATACCACAAAAGGGAAATGAGCGGAATGCATTTACTTCATGTCATTTCAACCATCAACCAACCCACCAATTATTAATTGCATCCAACAAAACTTTACACGGTGGAGCGCACTCAGCGCCAATTCAAATCAAACCTCATGCCATACATCAACTCATCAACTTCACCATTTTGATATATATCCCATACTCACAAACGATAAGGAGCATCGTTGTTTTAAAAGAAATCGAATTATATAAAACATCAAGTAACATGAAGTATAACATATGTGACTTGCATTGTCACTTGAGTTCATTCGTGCTTGTGTGCGATGACCTTAACATAACTTTGGAACCTTTGTATGATATCGTTGGTGATATATGGTAAATAAAACTTGACCAACCCCTTTTTTTTAACATATTGCATTCATATAATGACACATCTTGCATTTTGTATGCAACATGATTTTGCTTGGAGGTTCCTTTCTTTTCTTTTTGACGGATAACATATCATTATAAATGAAATATGAGGATGGAGACATTGTTAATTACCGTTGCAGAGCCATTTTGTGTATGTGAGAACATCAAACTTTGATTAGACCACAACATTTCTGTGAAAATCATATGTCTAAAAAGAAAAAGGACAGAATCAACTTATTACGCTTTTCTCCTAAGGGGTCCCATCTATGAATTATATAATAGTATAAATACAATGTATTGCAAATCTTTGCAGACAAGATGCTCGTTGTGCTTTTAAGTGTCAACAAAGACCATCGTTTCTTTTGGCATGACCATAGTTATGCATGTCGAAAGGCTTCCTTAGAGTGTGTTAGTGGGGTGAGCTATAGGCTGTAGTTTTTTGGTTGATGCACAAAATTGAAAAGAACACCTTGGAATGCATTGATGTGTCAAAGGACTCATTGATGACTCCTTCCCATCTCTTTAAGGAGTCCACGACGAGGACTCAAGTGGGAGTTCCCAAGGGGAGGATGATTTGTTGATAACCACCCTTTTTCCTTTGTTTTTATGAATCTATTAATGACTCAAGTTAACAGATGAAGCATTGTATAATTTGCGATGAAGTTGGCATTAAGGGGGGGAGTGCCTATGGTGTAATGCCATCTTCCCTATATTTTCTTCTTCAAGTGTCGGTTCTTCAAATTATGGGCCTTCTTTGAGTGACGTATCTGTTGATGATTGCAGCGTCGTGAGACATCCTCCAGGATACGTTCTCCTCTGTGACCGAGTTGAGTCGACCTTTGAGAGAGCCTAGTGTTGGGCATGCCCATGTGGTGGGGTGCATCGTTCTCCTTTATGTGAGAGTTGAGTCGTCCCCCAGAGGTTGGGTGTGCCCATGTGATGGGTGTATCGTTCTCCTCTGTGTAGAGAGTTGAGTCAATGTGGTACTCCAGATGATTCTCCTGTGGACTTAGTTGAGATAGAGATCCGTTGGGTATGATGTCCCTGTGGCTGAGCACAGGTGGACGTGTCCCTAGTGGCTGAGCACTAATGGACGTGTGGATCCCTTGCTATATTGTCTAAGTGTAAGATTTACTTGTAACCCTAATTGTGTTGTAAAGGGTACAAGTCGGCCCCACCATGTAAAGATAATTAATATTGTGTAATTATTAATTATATTTATTATATTATTAAGTTGTACAAGCCGGCCCTATTGTGCCAATAGACACACCTTTTGCTGTGTCAGTTATTGTATAAATAAAGGTGGATCCCCATTGTGGATCTCACTCATCATTGTGTCATCTCATGATTTCAGAAGTTGAGGTCTGAAATTATGAGAATTGCTGCTCACACTTTTCTAAGAGCTAGTTTTCTCAGTCATAGCAACACCCTTTTGTTTGCTAGTGGATGCGGGATCTTCTCTTGAGAATAGAGAAAAGGATTGTTGGGTTTTCTTCCCTTGTGTTGAAGGGTTTCCTAGGATATTTCTTGTGTTCTTGTGCATGGTTATTCTTCTTGTGGTCTTGGTTTACTGCAGCTTGTATTGTTGCTGCAAATGGTTATGGTTCAAGTAATGCTAAATTGAAATAAACACATGTGTTTGAACCTAGCATAGTGAAAATTCAACAGGATCTACTTCTGGTGATTGATGGCTTCTTCAAGTGGAGTGATGTTTTCTTCTAACGACTCCAATAGATTTTAAGGGGGATGTTGGTGATGTAAAGTTTCTTGGATCCCTTGGCATGGCTCTCTTATGGCGAATATGAATCCATCTATTGTGACTCATGAGTTATTTGTTAGCCTAAGTCAATTTGTGTATTACACTTGGGCCCACATTTATGAGTGTAATTGTAGGATTACACATTCATTTGTGCTCATTTGTAACAAGCAACAAGACACACTTTTGTGATCCTTTTATCATAATTTGGGTGCTTTGCAGCCCTCGGTGCAAATTTTAGTATTTATGGTGTTTATTGGCTTATTGTGTATTATTGAGATAAAATCCTGTTCTTGTTAATATTTTGGGATTTTGAATTGCACTTATAAACCCCACCAATTGTGTGAAGAAATAAACACGACACTAATCCACCGATTTTACAAGCATATTTATTTTGGCAAGGGTGTTGTCAGTGCAATCCAGTTTATGGAATGGATCAAAATATATCCAGTGTGAACATTTTAAGCTTATGTTTTGATTCCCTTGATTACCTCTATACACCCTACTTTTGTGCGTGAGGGGCACTTGTTAATATTAATTCTTTTAAGTATTCAATTGTTTAACCCCCCTCCCATCACTGCCTCGGTATGCAGTGTTCCATGACTCGTCCCATCAGAGTTTAGGGGTTTCAGTAAATTACAGGTAGACATAATACTCATGCTAATGATCTTTTTAGTCTGCTGTTAAATATAGGGTCATAAACAAATACATGTAACAGTGTATTACACTGTCTCGTGGTAAAGCACGTGCAAGTTAAGTGGCTCCCAATCCCACCCTTATTTGTGCTTAGAAAGAATAATTTTTTTGTAGAAGCACCCACTAAAAGGAAATCTCTCTCACAAAGACATACCGACAAACATTGGTACAAACAATGTATTAAGTCCTGTCCAAATATTTAAATTTTATCTTAAGTCTCATTTTTGGTTTAAAAGTATAAAGAGTGCTATGCTGTTCTGGCATATAGGAATATTAGTGACATGACAGGGCTGATAATAATACAAAGTTTATTGAATGATTATGGTATGAATCTTCATAATTACATTTTTTATTTTACCTGACATCTTCCATTTTGTATTCCTAGGTCTATTTTTAAATATTATTTTTCTCTACTACTAAGTTTAAAATTCTCTATGTAGAATAATTTCAAGTTTGAGAAAAAGCTTCTTGCAATCCCAGAGTGATTGCATATCTAATGATTTTGATTTTTCTTTAATTCATTGGCTTTTGAATTTTCTCTAATTTGCTGTTGTATATTGTGCACTTTCTGCTGTATGTTTCACTCAAGTCCTGTACTTCTGTTGCAGATTTCACGGAATATTACAACCAATGAGATGGCAAACTCTGCTCGCTACAGTTATCTCAAATCTCCTGATGGACATTTTCAGAACCCTTATGATTCTGGTTTTCGAAGGAATTGTACAAATTTCCTCGTTCATGGGTATAATGAGGATACTGATGTTGCTCGGAAGTCACTGCCACAAAATGGACTTTGAAGGGCTCAGATGATTCAGCATTTGGGGTTCACCTAGTTCTGCAAACAAGGTAAAACAGCAAGGTCAAATTCCTGATGTTGTCAACTCTGGAGAGTCTCAAGTCTGTTCTCACTCCACGCTCGACAAACATCATAAATTGACAGTCTGTCCTGGACCTTGAAGTTAGGATGCAATACTGCTATTCTGCACAATGCCCATGCATAAATCTGCAGTCACACATTACAAGATTAATAATATTCAAGTGTGCTGGAAAAGTTAATAGCTTGTATATACGATAATTGTCCTGTTTATGTCCGGTCTCTCTCGAGTAATCTGATTCTTTTTTCACTTGAAACAGTTGTGAAAGTTAATATGATTTGGCAGGTCACAGTGGATTCTTATGGTGAACATAAAGTATGAAATGGTCAAGGGTCTTGCTACACAGTATCATAGTGTTCAAGATTAACAAAATTCATCTGCTGTTAGAAGCATATCTTCTTAGGCATGCCATCTTTGAACTGGTTGAGCTCAACCTATATAGAATTGTGATCTCTTTGTTTACTTCTGTTCTGTTGTACCACTTACATATTTTTCAGGGAAAAATTTCCTTTTCAAGTTGGAAACTTTGAATATGACTAGAATGTAATAGCTAGTTTCATTTTCGATGAACCAGCTACAGTTTGTCTATGTTCTTTAAATTAAAATGCTCTTGATGTTTGGAGTCTACATTTCGTTCTGTTTTGAGTGTTCAGGTAGGAATTTCTTTGGGAAAATTATTTTGTATTTGTGATGAAAAGCACTTCCAAGTTTTGGTGAAGACTTCCCTGACTGAGGTCTTGAAAAATAATGTCTTATGATTCTCGTGCTATTACGATTCTAATATTACGATTCTAATTGACTGTCAGTTTATATAGGCATTGTCTAGCTGTTCTACAAAATGGTTTTTTTTGTCGGAATCCGACGATATAAATTTACACAAATCACTATTTTTTGTTGTTCAAAATCTATTTCTGAATGCAGAAATGGATTCAGCATGCTAAAAAACTCGTAGGACACTTGGATTATACAGAAATAATCATTCAAATCTATGAATCTAACAATTTCTCGCCGGATTTCGAACAAATGTCCCCGGAAAAAATCGTCATTTTGTAGAACATTTAGCCTACGACGTTTATGACTTCAGTATTTTTTTCCAGCCATGTGGGCAATAGTTCTTCATGTAAAAATCTAAAATCCAAAATAAACAAAGATGCTTCGTACAAGTGCACACCTGTTGCCATTGCCTTGAATCATTGCGCAGTCTATTCCTGGATATGAGGGATTGGGAGTGACTGATTAAGGAGACATTTAAGCCATGCATATATACATTTGACCAAGTAAATAGATATTAACCCACCAAGATTGAAAGCATTAGGGAATAATGTTTGATTAGCATGTTTTAAATTGGGAGTATTGAAGTTATCAGCCATTATCTTATATTAAAATTGAAACTGAGGGTATTTATGTTCTCGAATTATGAAAAAGATCGATGGAACTGAGACAAATAATAATGTAAGGTACATCGAATGATGTATTTCTTGATGCATACAACGAGAAAAATATATCCAAGTATAATCATGAAACAAGAAATGAGAAGGAAAGGTATGTATGAGTGCATGCGTGCGCGCGAGTGTGTGAAAATGTTTAATTAAAATATAGATTTTTACAACAAAAGACAGTCTACTTTTGAAGCTTACTCCCTAAAACCTAGTCAGGTTAGGCCAAGTGCTTGATGTCTAGTCAGCTCACATAACTTGCATTAAATGAGATTGAGGTGAAAGCTATGTTACAACAAAATCTAGCACTCACAAAAGTGTAGAGTCCTAATCACCAATGTGTTAGTTTTTTGTAACTCAAAAATGTTATCCATTGTCACCTCAGTGGTTCTTCCTCTCTCTTTTGGTTGGCTCTTCTCCAACTCAAGGGGAGCTTCCCTAATGGTAGGATTATCAAAGCTATGGAATGGGGGTTCAAGGTGAAATTGAAGAGAGCCTTGATAAAACAAATTGTTGTAGTATGGTGTGTGGAAATGGAAATGGAAAATGGTGTATGGAAATAAATGAAAGACAGAAGGAGGGGAAACAAGGGAATAAAATGATGAGGGACCAATGCTTATCAATCTAAGGGCTAATGGAGTCATGAAAATATTGAAAGATTTATCACCATCAAATACTTTGAAGTAGGCTATGAGGTAGAATAATTTGACACCTTCCACCCTCTTAGATTAAAGAACTAGTTTGAAACCTTCATCAATTAGTTTTGTACTTAAGGTAAAATGAGCTTATTTGATGCATTAAACCTTATGGTTTTTGCTGGAAATAATGATGTGGAAACTAAACTTGGAGAGCTTAATTTGCTGCACATCAAATTAACATAAAATTGCTGTTTATCAGCTGAATTACTATGCAATCAACAACTAGATATAATAGAAGAAAGGTAAATAAAACAGAAATAGGGCAGCAAACAAGGCAAGAGGGAGAACCTCCTCACATTGCTTATTCCTAGATGAGTAGTGTTCTCATTATTAGGCAGAGTGAAAGAAAGAAGTTCCTACAACAGATTCACAACAAATGAATAGCATATAAAATAACCATACTACAAAGCAGTAATACCTCACTTCATTAATATTCAAATTTGATACACAAGGGAGGCCAACACCATCATCTCCAATCACTTCTTTCACTCCACAATCCCCCAAATGCTAACTATAAGTGAAATGGAGAGAAGCTCCTCTTTATATAGAAGTAGCTTCTTCTCCTTCACAATAAAATATATTATTTCCCTAACAAACTCCATGACAAGTCAAACAATAATATAATAATGGAGTAGTTAAATCCATCCTCAATCAATAGTTGGCCATGTCAAGGTTATGTGGACAATACTCTCCAAAGGAGGTCACCGTACCTAAAAATGCCAAGGAATATACAAGGTAAAACTCAATGAAGAGGGAACACCATTAAAATAGGCATATTGCCAACTCAAGATGCCAAATGGTCCACATACAATGTGCCGTCCAAGGTGCGTGCAAGAAAAATAAATATAATATTCTTTGACATGAGAGGATGTGCTCCAAGGTCCACCTAGAAAAGCATGCTAAGTGCACCCTCCAAGATGCATGAGTGAGAAAACAATATAATAATCCTCCTAAGAGAATGCTCCATGATCATCATCCCAAAATAGCAAGTGGTCCACTCATACATGTAAATAAAATAATAGAATGGTGCACTTCTCGAAGGTAAATCCTCCAAAAATAGCAAGAGGAAAAGTCTCCACATGTCCACCCTCCAAGAAGAAGTTCCAAAACAGAAATGAGACCAAGTAAGTGCATGCACAAGCCACACGTGGCCCTCCAAGAACTCCATCCATAACAACCTCCAAATAGAATAATATTAATGCCAAGTCAAAAGAGGTGAAGGCGCTCTCCAAGAGAAGTAAAATGATGCTAAGTGTAGCTGAAATAATCATCTTTGACCATGCAATAATGAAGAAAGAGCACCAAGGAGAGGTGTGCTTTAGAATAATGTGCCATAGAGCCATCTCATCCAACCAACAAATAATCAAGTATCCTCCAAATGTAGTGTTCCCTAGGAGAATGTGCCAAGGGTGGTTACACTCCATCAATACATGTGCCAAAACCATATGTTGTTTCCAAAACCATCAACTGATTCCCCAAACCATGTGCACAAGAGAATGGTGTCGTAGAGAAGTGTGCCAAAGTGGTTATCAATAAACAATAAAAAACTCCTCCATAACCACCTCATAATGATATCTAATCAACCAAAGGAGGCACACCCTAGAAAGGTGTGCCATCTTCTCCAAATAAAAAAATGATGCATGAATGCCTTGGAATATATGCCAATGAGAGGAGTGCTCCATCAAGAACCCTAAAGAAACCTCCAAATAACCCCTCCAAGTGTGAAAGGATGCAAAATGAAGTACGACGTTCAAGCAAATAACCTTCATCTAGATAAAATTGATTAATTTGACCATTGAATGGTTAATTTGATCTCAACATGTGTGCACAAAGGTTAATGAGCATAGTCCACCTATAATAATCATTGAATGATTAAACCAACATGGGCATGTGTGCCAATGAGGGGGTGCACTCCATCAAATTGTTGTACCATGTAAATAAAAGATGTTCTCCCAAGCAAAACTCCCACCATGATACCAACAAAACTTAAAGCCCAACCTAGGGTGCACCACCAAGGGATTATTACATCAAATACATCATCCAACCTTAGAAGAAGGCTCGTTCACCAAGATATATGTAGTACCCCCTTTCTAACTCAAAACTTAAGAATAATTACATCGACAAGGGCACTAACATCATCAAACACATTTCCACCTAGGTGATGTCTAACAAATGTTACAATATTAAGTTATATCATAGAACAATCCCACCAAGGAAATATGCATCACCCCATCACATCAACATCATAAGAGAAGGGGGCATAAGAAAGTGCTAACCCCATCCAATCATTAAGTATACCCCCATCACACATCCAACACAAGGGCCATGTGGAACACCCCCTCCTAGTGGCAACCAACATCATAACATCAACACACCTAGTCACCAGGATGCTCCATGAAGAAGATAACATGTGAAGAAGCAAGCACTCATGTGCCAAGAGAGTGATCCATCATGCAAGGCATGCAAGTGGCACAAAAACCATGACCATCCACCAAGAAGAGAAGTGAAGCTCCTCAACCAAAGATGTCCCCATCAAATGATCAAAATCCAAGGAAAGAAGAAGCTCTATGAAAGTGTATATCCCCCAAGTCCATCAAAATATCCTAGGTATCGACAACAAACTTCCACCAATACAATGAAAATCACAATGTGAAACCTCCTACAATATGAGGTGTAATAGGCTAGAAAATAGATAGCCGTCATCTATAACATTAAAGTCACTCAAAACTTGTTGAAGAATGTTTAAAGCGGTTAAATCATTTTGGTTGATAAATGCTAGGGATTTACTCTCTATGTTGTATCTTTAGTGATAATAATTCTCTCTGTCTAAATATTGAGGTATATGTGATAATCTATTAAGTACCTGAATAGTTCCATATTACCTCCCTAGGAATACTACATAATCTGTTTGGAAGGATCCATGCTACTACCTCTACTTCTTGCTCTAGATATCTCTCACTATCTTGCCATCCAAAGTCAAAGTCCTAAACCCTATCTAGACCTTGGACTTGTCATGCTTTAGATCTAGGGTACCATATGTTATAGTCAAATGTTGGCAAGCAAACCTTCTGCACCATAATGGCAACTCTTTGAGTATCATAAGTTTATGGGGGGGGGGGCATTTCTTCCTCAAGTTAGATTAAACGTGCCTATAGAATGGTTCAATAGTCAATCCTTTGACAAGTTTTGATTATGAATGGATATGCATAAGTTTCCTCCCCATAAAAATAACACTACATGTTAATGCCCACGATAACTTAACAAGGGAAGATAGAGAACCTCTAGAGTTTTAAAATATAGTATTACCTACCCATGATCTCATTATGGATAAGGCACTAGAATCTATGCTCATTATTAAGTTACTTTTGAAATCCTAATCTTTCCTTCTTTAGCAATTTGGTGTTATTCCTCGACCTTAAGTTGAGATGAGCCTAATAAAAAATAATGTCACACCATGAAGGATGCCAAGATGCAAGTAGCTAGTTTTTGTCCCTACTAATGTTGCGGATTATTTGTAACAGATCTTATGTTGCTATCAGAAACTAAAGAGATAAGAGATCTTGGAACTTATTAAGTGAGAAGGATCAACTATGGAAGATGATATTATGATTAGAGATTACTTAATGCAATTCAACCAACCAAGATTGTTCTTTTAACAATGTAAGAACTTCAAGTATAGTTCTATGGAAGTTGATGGTGAGCACGTGGAAAATAGGAATTTCACACTTTCTATTAATTGGGTAAGAAAGACTGTGTAGGTGTAAGTGTTTGGCACAAAAAATTTAGCAAGCCAAGTACTTTACCCTTTGACTAGGAAACCTTGTATTATGATGTGTTATCGCATAGTTTGTAGTTTGGATAGTAGACAGATGAAAAGAGGTCAAACTGGTGTAACTGAACCAATCCCACCCATTGTCACCTCGATAGGAAGGTTCTTTCTATTTAGGGAGGTAAGGCCCAACGGAGATGTCCCCGGTGACTTGGGGTTTTGAGAAGGCAAAAGGTTTTAGCAAGACTAAGTGATAAAAGTGCCCCTCACAAGTCATCACCTGATCAAAAAGTCCATCTTACAGCCAATAAAGATAATCAGAAGTAATAACCAATAAGATCACCTGCCCAAGACAAAGAAAAAATAAAACGATGCATATGCAAGCTTGCTTGCTAGTTAGTACTTCATATAATCAATGACCTTTCTCATAATAAGCAATTGAGCAATAAATATTGACGAAGTCAATGTTTGTACAATAGCAATAGTTACAATATCACTTATTCAATAAATGCTAAAGAAACATGGCATTCAATGTAACAAATCAACACTTCATTAGATAATGCCTTAACCAACCATTCAATTGCTTGTAAGTAAAATGATAGCTGCACAATGATGTTTATAGCAAAGGATGAAGGCAATAATGAGTCAGTAGGGTTAGTCTTAGGCTAGGGTTAGAAATATTAGTAATTGCTTAAAGTGTTTGATTGAAGTTGTGATCAAGTTACTCAAGACAAAGGAGGCCTTAGATTAGTGCCTTGTTAAGGTAAATGGAGTCAAAATAAGAGGACAGAAGAGTTGAAGGATCAAGTGAAAGTAGTAAGAATAAGGAAAATAGGGTTAGACCTTGAGGTGTTGCTATGGAAAGGCCTCAAGGATGAAACCCTAGGGGAGAGAGGCTCACTTTGGTGTAGGGGAATTAGGCCTCAGTGCTCTCTCCTCCTTCCTTAGCTTAAATGGAAAACCGGCTAGCTCAAAAGATAGCATGAAACTAAGACAAGAGGTTTTACAGGTAACGTGTTGCTATGGAAAGGCTTTACCAGGCAAACCCTAGGGAAAATCGGCTCACCAAGGTGCAAGGGAACTAGGCCTTGATGCGTTTTCTCCTTCTTAGCTCAATAAATAGGAAAATGGCTAGCAGGTGGAAGAGGGATGGAGTGTTGCTAAGGAAAGGCTTTATCCTCTTCAACAAATGGCTCAAAACCTTGATGGGGACATGAGACAAGGACCTACAATGTGTGCTTGTCACCTAGGGTTTATTCAACAAATTATAACAATAGATGCAAGAAAATAACACTACAACCATTCAATTAAGAAGTTTTGCAGAAATTCACTTACATTTAACCAAGAAATCACATAGCAAACCCTAACTGTAACACCTTCCACCAAGAGAAATGCAAAAAATGCCAATGTAAGTTCAAAAATGCCTTCCTTCAACAAGTGTGCCTCCCAATTTCAGCCAAGAACTCCAAGAGTGGCGCAAATTTCAAACCTCACTAATGAGTGAGTGAAAGATGATGAAAAAATGAAGGTAAAAACCCTCAATTTATATAGTACCATGACCTAATTACTTTTTAGGTCATGAAAAAGGCCGACAAGGCCAAAATACTAAAATCATATTGTTTTACATTAAATGCTTAAAATAAAACCCTAATCAAGAAAAAGAGAGACGTCATCCCCTCTCTAGGGTGACGTTAGCCCCTTCTAGGGAAAATGCAGCCTCCAGGAGCAAGATGTTATCCCTCCTTGGGCTTCTCCAAGATGCTACACGTGCCAAACTGCCATGTCCATCTGCCAAAGCATCCATGAAGCAAGGATGACGTCATGGATCTCATGGGTGACGTCCTAGGCCTTCCAAGGCCAATGTTCCACTGAAAAGGGCACAACCCCCTAGGTCAAGCTCTATCGGGGTGCCTCCGCGAGACGTCCTCCTTCTCTCCTGTGAAAACCCCTCTATCCTGTCTCTGCCCCCTGCTGGGGTCTCAACATCCACCGGGTGGGCTCTTCAGCCCCATGGAGGTCCGAACTGATCATCTCCTCATGTGTACTTGTCCATCAGGCATGATCCTTCACATCAACAACTACAACCTCCATGGGCTCATAAGTCACATGGATCATAGCAATGTCAATCAGATCTCATCATCAATATTATTAAACATGTGCATAAAACCCCCATTATCCTAGTTAAAAGCTCAAAGAAATTATACAAGTCTGCAATACAAGTTTGGGGAAAGTGACAGGGCATCCTATTGGGCCAATGTCCACTGGAAAAGGAGAGTTCTCGGAAAATACTTCATCTAAGCCATGTAAGTGGGTGTTGTGGATAAGGGATCTCCTGACAATGGGTGCAGTGGAAGCAAGGGAATGCAAATTTTTACCTGTGGGTGACTTTGTAGAAGGCGAGCTGCACCTGTCCTGGATGCAATTTTTTCCAAGCCCAATTCATGCCTTTTATTCTTTATTCTTATTGCTTTTTCTTCAAGAAGTTAATCAAGGGACACTACCCTGGCATGGTGACCAGTGATGGCAATGTTACCCACAAGTAGTTTCACAGAAATAGGAAGGTTGGCTCATGATGAGACCCCCTTTCTCTTGGCCATGCAACCAAGAGTCACTACCCTAGTGTGGTAACCAGCTGCTAGTAGTGTCATACTGCTAGATACCCATGGATGTAATAGGCTGGGTCGTGATGAGACCCCCTATCCTTTGACTAGGTCTTGTTTTATTATTTTTATTGCGTCCCTCTTGTTTCTTGCTAAGAAGCCTTTTACTGCTTTGTCGGGGATCCTTGGGCGAAGCATCTCGAGGTTTTATTTTTAGGATTTTATCTTTTGTGAGCTTTCTTTTACCTTCTGGGCCTTTAGCCCCTTCTTCCCACGAGGTAAGGTACAATCCTCAAATGATAGGTCAACCCAGTGCCCAAACAAGTGTAACGGGAAGCAAGATGAAAAAGTGGAGCTATGACGAGAGCGAACGATGGCTTTTCAGAAATCGCCCCAGTGGCAAACCAAAACCTATGGACACAGGCTTACTAGGGCATCTTGTCATTCCCCCCAGACATGGTCAAGTGAGAAAGTATAAGATCCAAGCATTCATTAGAAACAAAGGGAATTAAATGCACATATTCAAAGGTTTTGAGGATCAAAGTGACACATACCATGATACCTAGACTCATTACCTCATGGAGCAAGAACCATTTTTGACACAAGACTAAGCCGATGGTAATGGATGTTGTTGCTACTGGAAAAGTAGAGGCGCTGAAAGGGAGAAAATATGGGCCCTCCAGGGCCATGCTAAAATTCGATCCGACTCTCGGTACTCCATGTCTAGGACTTGTGGGCATCGAGACATAATTTACTAGTTATCCCTAAAAGTGGGGATAACATCTGGCTCCAACTCGTGGACATGTGCTCACCATAGAGCGCATGAGAACCTCAACATCTTTGGCATAACCTGTTTACCTGCTTGATCTCAATAGAAACTATTAGTAACCAATTGGGGTGGTGATACCACCTCAACACACACACACACACACACACACACACACACACACACACACACATAAAACTGAAATAAAACAATCATGAGTGTGAATGTGAAAGCAATCTAATCTAGCATGCAATGCAATACAATGAATGAAAAAATGCCTAACTACTTACCTGTACTTATCTGACTGGCTGGATGTTGGGTGTAGTCAAACGACCAGTGAAGACAATCCAACAACGTCCCACAATACCTGCCTTTGTGCTTCATCATAAACCAAAATAGTGATAAGTCAAGCACAAAAATGACATGGGTTAGAACACATATTATTTCATTGGAAATCACAAAGTCTAACTCATGGATGCGGGTGGGAGGGATATAATCATGCCATGTCAGTCTCCGAGGAAAGTACTCAATCCACATCAGGAAGGGGTCATAAAAAGTCCAAGGTTCAGAACACTGACTCAACTGCTTTGCAAACTGGCTACCTAGGACGTCCTCACACTCTAAAGGGACTGACAAGGATCTAGCAGATGATTGGAAAACTCTTAAGGGAAAGTTGAAACATTGAGATGATAGACTTAAACTTGTAGTACTCAACCAACCCTTAGACCCTAGGGTTTTCCCCAGAGGAAACTCAACATAAAAAACGAAATCCCCAACTACACCTCTAGAGACACAACAAAGCAAAGTAATAGGAGGTGGTTGGGGAAAGTTGTCACAGGGATCCTTCTTTAAGTAAATAAGGTCCTTACTTCTATCAAGACCTGAGCACAATGGTGGTTGACAATCATCTTCATGGAAAGAATCCAAGTGCTCAGAGGAGTACTCATCAAAATCCTCAAGGTAAGACTAAAAATCATTAGGAAAAAAAGGTACTAGGTCATCCTTGGTTTTTTGAGAAGTATGGGTAAAAATATTATCTCCTTGTTGCCACTGGTCAAGAGTAATCTGTTGTGGTAAAGGCAACACTTGGAAATGACTCTCAATTTCATAGATGGGATCCAAATCATAGCCAACTATATCCCACCTACGTTTCCCAACATGTATGAACTCATCATTGTTATCAACTATGTCAGTATCTGTATCATAACATGCAGGATTTGAAATATTCGAAAACTCATTTACATCCTCCTTGTCTCCCTCATCATAAAGTAGAAAATCATCGAAATCTTGGGGAGGAGGGTAACTTATTGTTTCTTCTTGTGCAGGAACTCTGAGGGCTTGGGTGTCTTCAACATGCGTCATTGTTTCATCCTCATGAATTGCCCCTTCATCTTCAATTTTACAACAAGGAACTTTGTTCAAGGCTTCCATTTCTCCTTCATTTTTTGAATCATGGAACAAGGTGTCATCGAAATCCTGAAAAGGAAAGAAACTAAACTCATCGTCCTTTTGTTGTGCATGAGGAAATGGTTCATGGATTGCTTCATCAGAGGGAGGAGCGCAGGCTGATACTTCATCAATTTTCTCTAGTTCTAGCTCCTCAACCATGTCTTCATTCTACTAATTAAAAACTTGTTCCCTTGTTTCTTGTGAGTCAGTAGTAAAGGTTTCAAGGGAAACTAGTTTTTTAAACTAAGAGTGTCTGAGGTATCATCATTGGTTTTAGTCCATAGAGAGGAAAAGTGTTTACCTTTGGACAAGGAGAGATTTACCTCGATTCACATGCCCATGTTGTGAGCTTCCGTGAGTGTTTTTGGAACCCTTTTATTTAGGAGGAAGCTCATATTCCCTAGGATTGCATTGGTATAGAGGTACACAAGGTACTTTTCTTCAGGATAATGGATTTTAGGAATCTGGTATAGAAACATTTGAAACCTAACCCATAAATCCCTGACAGTCTCATTCTCAATTTGTCTTATGTATTCGGGCCTTTTAAATAACAATTGAATATCTTATAATTTCATGCCCCAACTCATGAGAAAGATTTATTCTAATTGCTTCATAGATGTGATGCTAGCAGCTGGAAGATCATCATACCATCTTCTAGCATTTCCATGCAGAGTGGCAGAGAAGAGTTTCATTACCAAGTCTTCCACATCATCACTGATAGGGTGGTGCTGAAAGAAAGCCAAAAATTTGTTCATGTGATAGTCAGATATTTCTCCATCCATGTCAGTGAATCTAGGGAACCATTTTTCATACCACGGGGGCATTTGTTTAGGGTATCTTGGGATTTTACTCATCTCTAAAGGCTTTTAGTTTTCTGGGTCCCATTGTGAAGTAATAGTTGGCTTTGTCATCAGTGGAGTCACCAGATAATTTTCTTGAAACTATCAAAAGATAAGGGAAAACACCTAAGGTGGAGTCACCAGGTAAGCTTGTAATATAAAGGCTCTAGAGGCAAGGCTTACCGAAAAGGTTGTCGTCTTGAGGAAGTTTTGACTTGGTGTTCCCTAACAACTACGCCAAAATGTTATCGCACAGTTTGTAGTTTGGATAGTAGATGGATGAAAAGAGGTCAAACTGGCGTAACTGACCCAATCCCACCCATTGTCACCTTGATAGGAAGGTTCTTTCTATTTAGGGAGGTAAGGCCCAAGGGAGACGTCCCCGGTGACCTGGGGTTTTGAGAAGGCAAAAGGTTTTATTAAGGCTAAGTGATAAAAGTCCCCCTCACAAGTCACCACCTGATCAGAAAGTCTAGCTTACGGCCAATAAAGATAATTAGAATTAATAACCAATAAGATCACCTGCCCGAGACAAAGCAACAAAAATGATGCATATGCAAGCTTGCTTGTTGGTTAGTACTTCATATAATCAATGACCTTTTTGATAATAAGCAATTGAGCAATAAATATTGATGAAGTCAATGTTTGTACGATATCAATAGTTACAATATCACTTTTTCAATAAATGCTAAAGAAACATGACATTCAATGTAACAAATCAACACTTCATTAGATAATGCCTTAACCAACCATTCAATTGCTTGAAAGTAAAACGATAGCTTCACAATGATCTTTATAGCAAAGGATGACGACAATAATGAGTTGGTAGGGTTAGTCTTAGGCTAGGTTTAGAAAGATTAGTAATTTCTTAAAGTGTTTGATTGAAGTTGTAGTGTCCCCGAGGCCGAACCCCATTGTAAAACATGTTTTAAAAGAAATTGTAATTATGTTTTATAGGCTGGTGAGCCAAGTTTTGTATAAGCTGGTAGGCTTATGTGTCTGTCGGGCCAGGGAGCCTAAGTGTTGAGGCCCAGGAGCCTGCTGTTGTACTTGTATGTATGCAGAATGATTAATAAAATATAAACACCGCCATGTGCAGACCGACCACGATGAATGAGTGAAGGGGGACTGAGCATCCACAAAATGGGAAAGGAGTTAGGGGGTTGAAGGTGGGAAAAGGGGATAAGTTTTGAGCCTAGGGGGCTTAAGCCTTGGGAATAATATTTTAATATTATTCCAAAAGATATGTGCATTATATTTTTTAACCTAAGTCCTTTTTGAAAGGACACATGATTTCCAAATGGTGGGAAGCACGCACATTACTGGAACGCATGCAGTCGCATGGGTGACAAGTGTCAACCTTGACCATGCAATAAAAGCCATGATGAGCCGTGTTGGGGGTTCTCTTCTCCATTTCGACTCACAGATTGCCAGGAGGAACGGATCTGACCCCTGCAGAAACACCCTTGTACATCTTCTGAACCGTTTGAACCTGCGTTGACCCTTGCGTGGATTGTCTGTCACGCATTCCCGACACCAAAGTGTGTGTCTATCCCGGGCAGGGCAGATGGGAAATGGAATTCTGCTGGGGAAACGAGGGAGCCTGGGTATGTCTCTGAAAACCCGTGTACACCCTCTATTGGGAGAGCCGAGAAGACTGTGTTCAGTTGCTGAAAAAGTCCAATTCATCCTCCCGTTCTGCACCAGAGAATCTGTGTAAATTCCCTGCAGAAATTGCTTCTCATGCCATTATGAAAATCAACGCCGTGAGACCTTGCCACCATTGCTGAGCTGGTTTGAGAAGTTTGAGTCAGTATTCCCGGTTGACTGTAGTGGTCAGGCAGATATGGATTAGCACGTGAGTTGCTGTCCAGTGCAGGTGGTAATTGTGCCTGTGTGGGATCTCTCTCTAGGTGAGGGAGGTGGATGTTGTTGGAAGAGGTTTCTTCCAGAGAGTGTCCAGCACCAGCTTCAGGCTCTGCGACTTCCTGATCCGACCTGTTGCCGAGACCCAGAGAGGGAGTTTAGCACTGATGGATTGTGCGTGTGAAGGTGTATACTCCTGGGCAGAATAGGCATGTGGGGAATGAGAGTCTGGTAGTAGTGGGCGTAAGATGGCATCTTTGGGAAGAACCTTTCCAGGTATTTCTGTGCTGTTTTCCCTGTAACTTCAGCCTAGCCTAGGATTCCTTGCCTTGGAGTGGAGCTCGATCCCAGCTCGGGGGTGACCCACTGTTGAGATGATGAGCAGTTTGGTCTAAGGCTGGGAGGTTCGTGGAAGGCCTGCACTCGGTTGGTGGAACCACCATTGTTACAAGATAAGTGTCTAACTATGTTTTATAACATTTTATCAATATGTTTTGGTATCTTTGTGTATTAAAGTGATCATGCATTCTGCTGTGCATTTGGATTAATGTATGTGCCATGGATTATTTATGTTAAAAATGTCTCTTATGAGTACTCTGAGCTTAAATGTATTTCACTGCGTAAATGCACGTGATTAACTATGGATGAGAATGTGCTATTCTGTGTAGTAACACCTACACGGTAGAAGTTGCGAAAAGGGGTGTTACAAATTGGTATCAGAGTGAAGGTTTCGACACTGAGCCTAGATGGGCCAGTGGAGTGGTCTTTGGACTGAGAATGAGAGGGGAAATTGAGTCAGGAGGACCAATTTCGGACCCTGGTTTTCTCTGAAACGTCAAGGAGACACTTGACGAGTTTTTATTAAGAACTTAGGAAGTTTAGCGGTGCAGTGAAACTGCAGCCGATGTGGTCTACGGCCACGGGGAGACAGGTCTCTACACCAATGGTGTTAGAACCTTAGGATCTGTTCGGGAGGGAAGGCGAGCCCTTGTGACCATCGGATCTGGAAAAATGTGCGCAAGGATTGAAAATTCCTTTGGAAATGGCACAGGAGTGTGGAAATCGCGATACGCGAAGTCCCGAGGAAATCTGAGCCGTCTGATTGGGAGTACACGTGTCACAAGATCCTCGCTATCGGGGATTCGAACATCGAAGGTTAGAGAAGGAATTCCTTTGACTTTGCGAGTGGCGAAGTCGCGAGAGAATTGCAGCCGTCCATCTAAGGAGGACAGATGGCAGAGATCGAGAGATCTCGCGAACTCGGAAGTTCGCAGGGTGAGAGCCCAAATATTGGGTACTCCAAGTCACGAGGACGCGAGAAGCGAGAAGGAGAATAGCCGTTGGATCCGGGTCATAGGAGGACCGTTGGATCCGCACGTGGGATCGTGTATCAGAGCCTCATGAGAAAAGGCTCGAGAATTTGGCCACGGGGATCGCAAGATTGCGAGAAGCGATACCCCAATAGTTGAAGGACATTGTGAGCCATAGCGAAGCCGGTGAGTGGAATACAGGTGGCACGAAGCCTCGGGATCTCACCGCTAGAAGTCCCGAGGTATTGGCGTTAGGATTCACGAGTCGCGAAGTGCCGAGAGATGAGGATCGTGTGGTCGCGTGGCAGAGCATAAGGTGGGACCCACGTAGTCGACGGGTGGACACACATTGCCGGGAGATAGGAGTCGACACTCCGTTGAATTCTCACATCTCGGGGGTTCGTGGAATAGGAGGGTGAAAGCTCGACGGTTCAACCGGCGAGGTTGTGAGGTTTCGAGTAGCGAAATTCTGTCGAGGGAGGAGTCAGCTCAGCGTTGACCTATCGCATCTCGGAAGATCGCAACGGGAGGCACAAGAGTTCGACTCACACATTCACGAAGGTGCGAGTTGCGAGAGGCGCTGACATTTAAGCCTAGCCTACGGTTACATGTGGAAAGGGCACTAACAAAGAAAGGAGCCATACCCTTGTCGCATCTCGGGTATCGGCATTTAGAGGAATGAGTCGAAGGTTTTCGACTCACGAACTCGCGAGATCGCGAGTTGCAAAAGGGTGACTCTGGTTACGTATATTTAACCGTCGGATCTTCATGGACCGAGATTCTGAAGTTTCGAAGTCCCAGAAATTGCAGAGACAGACAGCTCAGAAAACTTTGTGAAGATGAAATGTCTTTCGTTCTTGTTCGTATTAGTTATAAATGTTGTGGATTGTTCATAAAGTTTAATGGCCTGAAAAATTTCGAATTTAATTGCACAGTGCATGTGCAGAATTCAACGGAGGCCAGAACTCCAGTTAATCAACGTCGAGTATGGAATGGGGAAGAGTGCAGATTACCCCTGAAATGGAAGACGAACGGGAAGGAAAGGATGTTAACTTAGGAGTCGAAGGATCGAACTCCAATGGGCATGGAAAAGAGATGGATAAGGGAGAACATACGATGCAACTCATCGAAAGATTGCAGGAAGATGCCCAGGCTCGCCTAGCTGATAGTCGAAAGCTCATGAAAATCTGGGATCGACAAGGTCAATTCAATTTAAAAATGTTGAAGAGCCTGGAAAGAATAGAGAAGAAACTTGAGAAGGGAAAGGACTCAGGTACGACAGAGAGTCGCAAAACCCCTGGGAGAAGAAGTAGGTCGAGGAGTGGTAGCTGACATCTTAGTCGCTTCCAAAGACGTTCTGACAGTAAGACACACAGTAGTGCAAGTCCGTCCCCTACCAGAAAACATCGGAAATCTGGAAGGGAGGAATTAAAAGGAGAGATGAACAAGATTAAGCCTCCAACATTCGATGGAGAACATAAGAAGGAGGAAGATGCTGAGACAT
>JZKD02S1621738.1:27469-61899 GCA_000966675.3 Picea glauca | reverse complement strand
ACAATCGTCAGGAAAAACCATCATTTAGAGAGCTGAGAAGGACCAAAGAGGGTGTACAAAGGCAGAGACTGACGCCCATTCAGTGTTGGGGCTGTCAAGGAAACCACAAGTACAAAGATTGTCCCCATAAAAATGATAAGGCAAGAATTGTACATATTGTTCAGCAAGCTGAAACCGTGGAGGATTTGGGCAGCATAATGTCGAGGATCTACGCAGCCCTGGACAACAAGCAAGTAGAATTTCAATCGCACATGATTGAAGTGGAAGGTACGATCAACAACCGACCACTTGTTATTTTAATTGATTCAGGGGCTAGCCATAGTTATGTAGATCCTAGAGTGGCAGAAGGTTTGAATCTAACAAAGAGAAAACATGAGAAGTCTTGGTTAGTACAGTTAGCCACAGGAACCAAGAGGAAGGTCACTGAATTGGTTAAGTCTTGTTCAGTGGACATGAAAGGAATGAGCACTGAGGCTGAATTGAACATTCTGCCTTTAGGCTCATATGATTGCTTAATTGGGATGGATTGGTTGGACCAACACCATGGACTTCTGGATTGCCGTAACAAAAAGGTTCACATGTCTGGATGAAGAGGGAAATCAGGTAACAATCCAAGGAATTCCCAGAGCCGTGGCTGTGAGGGAAATCTTAGCCATGCAGCTGAAGAAGTGTTACCGGAAAGGCTGTCAATTATTTGCAGCTCGGGTGGAAGAAGCATCCCAAGATGTAGTATCGAATTTGGAAGACCATGAAGTACTCAAGGAGTTTAAGGATGTATTTTAGGAGGTACCTGGACTACCTCCGAGGAGGGGCATCGATTTTTCTATAAATTTGATGCCTGGAACAACCCCAGTTTCGAAGGCTCCTTATAGAATGAGTACGCCAGAGCTGAAAGAGTTGCAATTGTAGCTCGAAGAACTACTAAAGAAAGGTTACATTTGCCCCAACGTGTCACCGTGGGGAGCCCTAGTCCTATTTGTGAAGAAGAAATATGGGATGATGAGGCTGTGCATTGATTTTTGGCAGTTGAATAAGGTTACTGTCAAGAACAAATATCCTCTGCCAAGGATTGATGATCTTTTTGATCAGTTGAAGGATGCAAAAGTATTTTCGAAAATAGATCTCCGATCTGGATATCATCAGCTGAGCATAAAAGATGAAGACATCATCAAGACCGCCTTCAGAACAAGGTACGATCATTATGAGTTCACTGTGGTGCCGTTTGGACTGTCCAATGCGTCGGTTGTCTTCATGTGCTTAATGAATGGAGTGTTCAGAAATTATTTGGAAAAGTTCATCATAGTCTTCTTGGACGATATCTTGGTGTACTCCAAGACAGAGGAAGAACACAAACAACATCTTAGAATGGTGCTGCAGGTGTTGAGAGAACACCAGCTTTATGCAAAACTGAGCAAGTGCTCATTCTACCAAAAACAGATCCATTACTTGGGACACGTTATATCTGAAGAAGGGATCGTTGTGGATCCTGAGAAGGTACAAGCCATTCGAGAATGGCCAGCGCCAAGAAATGTGTCAGAAGTTAGATCTTTTATGGGTCTGATAGGTTATTATAGGAGGTTCATAGCCAGATTTTCAAGGATAGCTCATGCTATCACTTCCTTGCAAAGGAAGGAGAAGAAGTTCTAGTGGATTGAACAATGTGAGAGCAGCTTCCAGCAATTGAAGCAGCTGCTCACTAGTGCTCCAATCCTGAAGATTGCTGATCCAAGTAAGGATTACGTAGTGTGCACAGATGCATGTAAGGAAGGGATGGGAGGAGTTCTTAGCCAAGAGGGATCTGTAATTTGTTATGAATCCCGAAAGATGAAAGAGCATGAAAAGAATTATACCACTCATGATTTAGAGCTGGCAACAGTTGTCCATGCATTGAGGAAATGGAGACATTACCTCATGGGCAAGAAATTCGAATTAAGAACAGACCACAATGGTCTGAAGTATTTATTTGATTAGCCAACCCTAAATGCCAGGCAAATTAGATGGCTGGAATTTCTGTTCGAATATGACTTTGATATCAGGCATATCAAAGGGAAAGACAATAAAGTGGCTGATGCACTCAGCAGAAAAGTGCATGAATTACATGCTACAGCCATTAGCATGTACATGACTGAGATTAAAGAAATAATTCTTGAAGCTGCAAATGCCGATTTGCAGTACAAAAGACTCGTAGCAAAGCTACAACAACATGAGAGACCACAGACCGAGGAAAGTTACACTTTGGGAACTGATGGTTTACTTTTGTATAAAAGAAAGGTGTATGTACCTAATGTCTGAGAATTGAAGCTAGCAATTCTAAAAGAGATGCATAATGTGGCTTATGCTGGACACCTTGGATATTAGAAGACGATGGCAGCAGTCAAGGGCCATTATTTTTGGCCAAGTTTGAAGAAATAAATTACGGAATACATTGCCAGATGTATGGAGTGCCAGAAGGTTAAGGCGGAGCATAGGCACCTAGCAGGGTTGCTACAGCCTTTACCTATTCCTGAATGGAAATGAGACGTGGTAACAATGGATTTTATCACAGGATTGCCCAGGACAAGCAAGCAGCATGACTCAATCATGGTGGTGGTGGACAAGATTACCAAAGCCACCTATTTTATTCCACTGAAGACCACCCACAAAGCAGCAGATGTGGCTGATATCTTTTTAAAAGAAGTTGCATGCTTGCATGGAATTCCTAAGACAATTGTGTCTGATAGGGACCCGAAATTCACTTCGAATTTCTGGAAAGGACTATTCAAAGGATTCAGAACGAATCTGAACTTTAGCACATCATATCATCCCGAGTCTTATGGACAAACAGAGAGAGTAAACAGAGTAATCGAAGACATGCTGAGAATGTATGTGATGGATAAACCATCAAGGTGGGAGGACTACCTGCATTTGGTTGAATTCACCTACAATAATGGGTACCATGCATCATTGAAGATGAGCCCATTTGAAGCACTTTATGGAAGAAAGTGCAACACTCCAGTGAGCTGGGATAATCCAGCTGACAGAACAGTAGTTGGACCCGAACTACTCAAGGAGATGGAAGATCAGATGATAAAAATCAAACTGAATCTGAAAGCTGCCCATGACAGGCAGAAAAGTTACACTGATAGTAATAGAACCCATAGAGAATTCAAAGTGGGAGACCATGTTTTCTTGAAAGTGAAAACTAATAGGAGTTCCCTAAAATTGGGAAGTTGCGCCAAGTTGGCAGCAAGATTTTGTGGGCCATTTGAGATCCTGGAAAGGATTGGGCCGGTTGCATACATGCTTGCATTACTTGCCTCTATGACTGTACATAATGTATTTCATGTTTCACTGCTTAAGAAATATGTGCCTGATGCTAATCATGTTATTGATTGGACTATGATCCAAGTGGAACCATAAAGTGTCCTACAAGTGCATCCTGTGCGCATATTGGACAGGAAAAGCAAACATCTGCGGAATCGAGATATAGAACTTGTAAAGGTCCAGTGGACCTGGTACGGTCCTGATGACGCGACATGGGAGCATGAAGAGGTTATGCGGGTAGAGTACCCACATCTTTTTGAAAATTTTGAAAGGCATGCAGATGCTGTGTAAAGCTGCACTGAGGACTATGCAAAATAAGGGGAGGGGGATTGTAGTGTCCCCGAGGCCGAAACCCATTGTAAAACATGTTTTAAAAGAAATTGTAATTATGTTTTATAGGCTGGTGAGCCAAGTTTTGTATAAGATGGTAGGCTTATGTGTCTGTCGGGCCAGGGAGCCTAAGTGTTGAGGGCCAGAAGCCTGCTGTTGTACTTGTATGTATGCAGAATGATTAATAAAATATAAACCCCGCCATGTGCAGACCAACCACGATGAATGAGTGAAGGGGGACTGAGCATCCACAGAATGGGCAAGGAGTTAGGGGGATGAAGGTGGGAAAAGGGGCTAAGTGTTGATCCTAGGGGGTTTAAGCCTTGGGAATAATATTTTAATATTATTCCAAAAGATATGTGCATTATATGTTTTAACCTAAGTCCTTTTTGAAAGGACATGTGATTTCCAAATGGTGGGAAGCACGCACGTTACTGGAACGCATGCAGTCGCATGGGTGACAAGTGTCAACCCTGACCATGCAATAAAAGTCGCGATGAGCCGTGTTGGGGGTTCTCTTCTCCATTTCGACTCATGGACTGCCAGGAGGAATGGATTTGACCCGTGCAGAAACACCCTCGTACATCTTCTGAACCGTCTGAACCTGCGTTGACCCTTGCGTGGATTGTCTGTCACGCATTCCCGACACCAGAGTGTGAGTCTATCCTGGGCAGGGCGGATGGGAAACAACATTTTGCCGGGGAAACGAGGGAGCCTGGGTATGTCTCTGAAAACCCGTGTACACCCTCTGTTGGGAGAGCCGAGAAGACTGTGTTCAGTTGCTGAAAAAGCCTGATTCATCCTCTCGTTCTGCACCAGAGAATCTGTGTAAATTCCTTGCGGAAATTGCTTCTCACGCAATTCCGAAAATCAACACCGTGAGAGCTTGCCGCCATTGCTGAGCTTGTTTGAGAAGTTTGAGTCGGTATTCCCGGTTGACTGTAGTGGTCAGGCAAATATGGATTAGCGCGTGAGTTGCTGTCCAGTGCAGCTGGTAATTGTGCCTATGTGGGATCTCTCTCTAGGTGAGGGAGGTGGATGTTGTTGGAAGAGGTTTCTTCTAGAGAGTGTCCAACACCAGCTTCAGGCTCTGCAACTTCCTGATCCGGCATGTTGCCGAGACCCAGAGAGGGAGTTTAGCACCGATGGACAGTGCGTGTGAAGGTGTATACTCCCGGGCGGAATAGGCATGTGGGGAATGAAAGTCTGGTAGTAGTGGGCGTAAGATGGCATCTTTGGGAAGAACCTTTCCAGGTATTTCTGTGCTGTTTTCCCTGTAACCTCAGCCTAGCCTGGGATTCCTTGCCTTGGAGTGGAGCTCGGTCCCAGCTCGGGGGTGACCCACCGTTGAGATGATGAGCAGTGTGGTCTAAGGCTGGGAGGTTCGTGGAAGGCTTGCACTCGGTTGGTGGAACCACCATTGTTACAAGATAAGTGTCTAACTATGTTTTATCACATTTTATCAATATGTTTTGGTATCTCTGTGTATTAAAGTGATCATGCATTCCGCTATGCATTTGGATTAATGTATGTGCCATGGATTATTTATGTTAAAAATGTCTCTTATGAGTACTCTGAGCTTAAATGTATTTCACTGTGTAAATGCACATGATTAACTATGGATGAGAATGTGCTATTCTGCGTAGTAACACCTACACGGTAGAAGTTGCGAAAAGGGGTGTTACAGAAGTTGTGATCAAGTTACTCAAGACAAAGGAGGCCTTAGATCAGTGCCTTGTTAGGGTAAATGGACTCAAAAGAAGAGGACACACGAGTTGAAGGATCAAGTGAAAGTAGTAAGAATAAGGACAAGAGGGTTAGACCTTGAGGTGTTTCTATAGAAAGGCCTCAAGGATGAAAACCTAGGGGAGAGAGGCTCACTTTGGTGTAGGGTAACTAGGCCTCAATGCTCTCTCCTCCTTCCTTAGCTTAAATGGAAAAACGACTAGCTCAAAAGATAGCATGAAACTAAGACAAGAGGTTTTGTAGGTAACATGTTGCTATGGAAAGGCTTTACCAGGAAAACCCTAGGGAAAATCGTCTCACCAAGGTGTAGGGGAGCTAGGCCTTGATGCATTTTCTCCTTCTTAGCTCAATAAATAGGAAAACAACTAGCAAGTGGAAGAGGGATGGAGTGTTTCTAAGGTAAGCCTCTATCCTCTTCAACAAATGGCTCAAAACCTTGATGGGGACATGAGACAAGGACCTACAATGTGTGCTTGTCACCTAGGGTTTATTCAACAAATTATAAAAACATGTGAAATAAAATAACACTACAACCATTCAATTAAGAATTTTTGCATAAATTCACTTACATTTAACCAAGAAATCACATAGCAAAGTAACACCTTCCACTAAGAGAAATGCCAAAAATGCCAATATAAGTCCAAAAATGTCTTCCTTCAACAAGTGTGCCTCCCAATTTCAGCCAAGAACTCCAAGATTGGCGCAAATTTCAGACCTCACTAATGAGTGAGTGAAAGCTGACGAAAAAATGAAGGTAAAAACCCTCAATTAATACAGTACCATGACCTAATTTTACTTTTTAGGTCATGAAAAAGGTCGACAAGGCCAAAATACTAAAATCATACTATTTTACATTAAATGCTTAAAATAAAACCCTAATCAAGAAAAAGAGAGACGTCATCCCCTCTCTAGGGTGACGTTAGCCCCTTCTAGGGAAGATGCAGCCTCCAGGAGTAAGACGTTAGCCCTCCTTGGGCTTCTCCAAGCTGCCACATGTGCCAAACTGCCCTGTCCATCTGCCAAAGCATCCATGAAGCAAGGATGATGTCATGGATCTCATGGGTGACGTCCTAGGCCTTCCAAAGCCAACGTTCCATTGAAAAGGGAACAACCCCCCTAGGTCAAGCTCTGCCAGGGTGCCTCTGCGAGACGTCGTCCTTCTCTCATGTGAAAACCCCTCTATCCTATCTCTGCCCCCTGATGGGGTCTCAACATCCACCAGGTGGGCTCTTTAGCCCCATGGAGGTATTAACTGATCATCTCCCCATGTGTACTTGTCCAACATGGTACCTGTTCATTGGGCATGATCCTGCACATCAACAATTATGCTCTCCATGGGATCATAAGTCACAGGGATCATAACAATGTCAATCACATCTCATCATCAATATTATTAAACATGTGCATAAAACCCCCATTGTCCCAGTTAAAAGATCAAAGACATTATAGAAGCCTGCAATACAAGTTTGGCGAAAGTGACAGGGCATCCTATTTGGCTAGTGTCCACTGGAAAAGGAGAGTTCTCGGATAAGACTTCATCTAAGACATGTAAGTGGGTGTTGTGGATAAGGGATGTCTTGACAATGGGGGCAGTGGAAGCAGGGGAATGCAAAGTTTTACCTGTGGGTGCCTTTGTAGAAGGCGAGCTGCACCTATCCTGGATGCATTTTTTTCCAAGTCTAATTCATGCCTTTTATTCTATATTCTTATTGTTTTTTCTTCAAGGAGCTAATCAGGAGACTATCTGCTCAGTGGTGACTTGTGAGGGGGGAATTTATCTTTTATCTTACAATCCTTTGCCTTCTCAAAACTCCAGGTCACTAGGGACGTCTCCCCTATGCCTTACCTCCCTAAAAAGAAAGAACCATCATATTGAGGTGACATTGGGTAGGATTGGTTCCAATTACGCTAGTTTGACCTCTTTTCATCCATCTACTATCCAAACTACAAACTGTGCGATAACAATGATGCTAGGGGGATTTTAGGATGTGATGATTTAGTTTGAGGAGCTCTTTATTTTTTAGAACAATATGTTTATTGATACATAGTCTATAGGGAGATTGGAAAAAGATGGGACGATGAGTGAGCTGTGTTGGAAATTAGGGAGCTACAAGTTTTATTAGGAACTATGCCATTTCCAATAGAAAGACCTACTATGGCCCAATGAGGTTTAAGATAGAAGGGTAGGCTGCTAACCAACCTTCATTGCTAGTGAATTTTTATGAAGGTCATTACCCATCATTGAATGTAAAATGGCCTAGATTTGAGGTAGTCTAGAGATGGACTAAGTTATAAAACGTGGGTGAAAAGGAGAGCACATTAGGTTGGAGGATAGCACATAGATAACTTTACTCTAAAGAGCCCTAGGAGAAGTGGGATAATATGATTGACTAAAGAAACCCATTTTTTGGAAGTGAAGGAAATGATGTTCAACATTTCTTTTGGTCTTGCGACATGATTTAGAAAATCTCGAGACATATTTTTGACGAGTTTATAGAGGAATAGTATAATAATATTCCAACAGGAGACATAAGCATGACTGACTAAAATAGTATAATTTGGATCATATCCAAGCAAAATAACTAGTAGTAACCCTATAAGGTGGCTTTTGCTATGGACTTGCAAAATAATGTATCAAATTCTACATGCTTGCAATATGGATCACTTTTAACATAAGTTTTTTTAATCCTAAATACAAATGAATATAATTGAGACAATAAGTGTAAGTGGATAGAAACCAAAAACTATGAGCACTTAGTTAACTTTTTGATGATGTACTTTTTTTGGGACCTTTTTGAAGTTGCACATGATTTTTTTTAAGTTCCATATCTGTCAATTTGAATTTGAAAAACCTACATAATCCTTAGCGATTCTAGTCAACATGAAAAGAGGGAAAGAGGTGTTTGTGATGAAAATTTGCTTAGGGAAAATACTCCCTCAATCCACATTGGATTTTAATCTATTGATAAAATTCCAAGGTTGTTATTCTAAAGGATGCAATTCTCTTGTTTCTTTTAAGATGTTAACACAAGGCTTAATTATATTTGTTAGTAGATAATTGAGGTAATGAAAGGAGGTTGTCCAATTTCTGTATAGAGTTTCAATCATCCAATAGATAAATTGTTCTTCCATCACCATGGGAGTGCTAACATACACAAATAGCATTGCAATTTCATTATTAAGTGACCTCTTTGAATTACTCGGAGTGGTTACCATGTCCCCATTATATGCACCATTAACCCTAGAGACTAAGGGATCTAGTTGAATATTGATAAGATGTTACTTGATAAGTTGTTAATAGAGATTGTGCCAACAATAGTGGAAACATAGTAATTGTCATCCACCAATTATTAAACACCATGTGACATAGTAAAGAATGAAAGAAGCAAAAAGAAATTCATTATACAATGCTCCATTGAGATGCTTAATGTGAAGATTTTATTAATATAGGAAATATTCTAGTGCATCTCAATTTTTTCACTGTCAACACATAAAGCAAAGATTCATAATTCAACAAGAGACAAAATCAATCCGCTCAAATTTTAGGCTTTGAATGCTTTAATTTTCAACTTCAAAGCCACTAGATGCGTCAAGTATCTATGCACATCATTGCTAGATTGTTAGTTGTTCACAACTAATGTATATCAACCTTAATCACAACTACTAAAGGACTTGCCACCAAAGAAGATCATCATGCAAATTTGTCATCATAGCAGAGGTATTAGTGTACTCAAAATCTACAACACAACTTGTTAAAACAAATAAACTTCAATAAAACTAATTGAAATACGATGAAATTGAGGTATTGACCTTTACAATATGACTAGATGTAATGGCACTCGAGGTTTTGTTCAGAACCCAAATAATACCTCATTTGATTTCTTGGGTTGAATACTCATTAGATTGTTTACGTAGTTTTTAGTTATTTTTGGTTACACAACAATTTTCTTTGTTGTGCCCTAACTTACAATCTTTGGATTTTAACTTGTTTTTCAACTTTGTTAAACTTGATTGTCAAATTTTCAAAGCTATTTGACTTTGACATAGTTTTTGATTTATCAAAGTTACTTGACTTATTTCATTGGTATGGGATTCTGCTTCTATTTGAATTAATTTTGTCTTGTCTAATTGATTAGCATTTCTTTCCCAATTAAGCTTATCTTCAATTTCCATTGCTTTGATGTATGAGTCTCACAATTTTTTTTATGTTGACCAATTCTAGTTCCTTCTTGCATTGGAGTGTGGAGACCACCTATATATTTCAACACAGAATCCTCATCATGAGGATCTTTCAGTTTGATGACATATTGATGAAACTTTTGAGTATATTTTGAGAATTTTTGGTTAGTTTTTTATTTGATAATTTCCACATAATTTTCAAATTTCTTACAACCACAAGGTAAAACCTCTACCTCATTACTTGTAGGAATTACTACAACTATTGATGAGTAATTGATCTCATTATTGTATTGTATGGATTTCACACTTAGTGCATCCATAACCTCAACACCCAAAGATGATCATGCGGGCTTCTATCATCTTGAGATAAATTATTTGTTTTTGTAGTCTTTCCTTGGTTATCCCCTTGTCTAAGCCTAGGTTTATGAGCATGTTTTCTCCATTTGTTTCCTAAATCATTTTTTGGTATTGTTTATCCCTTGGAATATCCCTTAATTATACAATCTCTCCTCCCCTTGGATGAACATTGAAATGTGTGATACCCTAGTTTTAACCCTTGGAATGCATTAGGTCAAATTATGTAAAAAATAAATGTGTGCTTATAATGTTGGGAGTCAATCCATGTGAGCTTAAATAAATGACCCCATGTGCAAACGATGTAAAAATGCCAATTTGGAATCCTAGTATAGAGCTCAAGGAGAAGGCCTGATTAGCGAATTGATAGGCAAATAGATTATGGAAACATAAATAATGGTCCATGTGGTACACTTGCCATACTGATCCAGGTGGATATTGTTGGCCACCCACCTATTCCAAATTCCAATTGGCTCATCTTGGCAGTTTTTAGTTCAACACGTTTCTCTGTAATGGGGACACTTGTTTGTAATTATGGGGACACTTGTTTGCACTTATAATGTTGTCTTGAAGCCCTACACAACATCTACATGGATATTGGTGGCCGCCCATCTAGTCCAATTGGCCTATTTTGGCAGCTTTCATCTCAATACATCTTTCTGTACTTTCGAGGCCGTTTTGAGGTCCGAAACAACATTTTTTGGGCTTGCCATAGTCAAACTATTGATGGACTCAAATTTTGATAGCATAATGTGTAGTTCTCGAAAATACCTTTCCAACGGGCTATCACACGCCTAAAAAAAATATTGTATGCAAAAGTTACGACACTGAGAAGTTGATGTACTAACTTACCCCAACGGGGCCCACATGACTTTTGGCGCTTCATATCCTAGGGTTAGCTTTTTGGATGTCTAGGGTTTTGGAATTCATGTTTATTGTAAAAAGGCCTCCAGAGCTTCATTGTAATCATTTTCTTGTGAATGAGAGTATGCATCACATCTCTTCTCAGAGATAAAGATGCCACCATTCTAGCAAGTCTTGCACTTTGTATTTTTACAATCTCTGTACATTTATTTCATTAATAGAAATCATGTATTATTGTATTCTTATGTTTCTAGAAATATTTATGTGTATTTCATTGTAATATCTTTGCTTTCATTTCGTTCCAAAAATAATCTGGATCAATGGTATCAGAGCAGGCTTCTCTTGATCGTTTTTTAGTGCATGTCCCCGACGAGGTCCGAGTATAGCAAGTTGGGTATCGATCTTGTCTCTCTTGAGGAAAATCACTCTCGCATGCCCAAGAAACCCTCCATGGTGGAGGAAAAGAAAAACAACAGAGAAAAATATTCTATTAACCTATTTCTTGAGAAATCTCTCGTGTGGCAGAGGGATGTAATGATGGATAATTTTTTCCACATCCTTCAACGCCTTCCAATAGAAACATGCATATATTCATCAAGAGACTACTTTGGAGGAACTTCTCCCTTCAAAGTAAATGTTAACTTTGATATTCCCATATTTGAAGGTCAGATAGATGCATAATCCCTACAAAAATGGTTAAATCTGCTAGAAGGTTATTTCTTTGTTCACAATTTTTTCGACAGGGAAAATATCACCTTCACACTCCTGAAGGCTCTCCCCCATGTCAAACATTGGTGGGAAACTTACTGGGAGAAAAGTTCCACAGAGGAATCTGGAATATATGGGGCTGAGTCCACTTGGTAATTTTTTGTGGATGCGGTCAAGGAACAATATTACCCTGTTGATAACTATGAAGACCAGTACATGAGATGGATGTTAATTTTAGAGTTGCTATTAAGTTCTTTTCAATTTACTAGACAATAATAACATAAGCAGGATCATTGAAAGAAACACAATCACAAGTTGCACACCATTTACCTTGGGAAACCCTCATGGGGGAGAAAACCCAACAAAAACTTCCTTAATATGGATTGCCAATACAATGCCAAGATAAAAGACCAAACGCCACCAAGAATAACCAAGATTGAGCATGTGCCTGTCTCTCCTTCTTCTGGCAACTGCAACTATCTCCAAAACTTGCACACTAGATGAGTGACTGAGTGAGTGATAGAATGAGGCATCATCCTCTCTTATTTATACTAGCTGATAGGTGCTAGGGTTGTGTCTCTTCACCAAGCTGGGATGACTTCTTCAACTAGTGGCTAAAACCACTTTAATTAGCCCTAGGGTTCAAATTCTCAATTAACATCTTTTAACTAGGGTTTGACTAATCCACAAAAGGGGATTTGGTCATACATAAGTCTTGACATGATCAATCCAAAAAAGGGGATTGATCTATATAATAATAACTCAATTATAAGTAGAATATTCTTCGCAGTTACAATATTTCAACACTCCCCCTTAACAAGAAGGGTATTCTACAACATCATCAGGAGAGAGAGGGGGAAGCAACATCAACAACATCTGGAACATTGACTAGCACATATATAAATCATCAAAAGTTTTTCTCATCATCAATAACATCATCGTTCACAACATGGAGTTGGAGTATCATCATCATCAGTCAAAACATGGAGCTGGAATAACATCATCATCATTATTCACAACATGGAGCTGGAGTAGTATCATCATCATCATTCACAACATGGATATGGAATAACATCATCATCATTATCATCAACATGAAGCTGAAACATCAACATCAATAGCATGAAGCTAGAGAAACAATCTCACCAACATGAGGCTAGTACATCATCACCATCAACATCACTAAGTTGATACAACATAATCGTCAACAACACGAAGATGATAAAACATCATAATCAACAACATGGGGGCTGGAGAAACAACATTATCAACAACACAAGGGTGGAGCAACAACATCATCAACAACACGAGGCTGGAGCAAAAACATCATCAACAACACGAGGCTGGAGGAACAACATCATCAACAACATGAGGCTGGAGCAACAACATTATCAACACAAGGCTGAGAAAACAACATCATCAACACGAGGCTGAGATAACAAGATCATCAAAACAAGGTTGAGATGACAACATCATAATCATAGGGCAAAAAAATGAGGCAGGTGTAACAATTTTTTTTTGTGGTACTTTGACAGTCCCTAGGTATCTGCCCAAGAATCATAATATTTCTTAGGATATAAAATCCTAACAGAGCTACCATGTGGTACTCTAACAGACCGTCCTTACCAGACCTTCAGGATCTTCCCATGAATCAAAAGATTCCCTAGGATATAAAATCCTAACAGAGCTACCACTACTCACCGCAGCTGACATATACATGCACAGGTACTCTAACAGACTGTCCTTACTGGACCTTCAAGATCTTTCCAGGGATGATTGGACCCCTAGGATATAAAATCCTAACTGAGCTACCCGTTGTTGGTCAGGATACCATAGTATCATTAACATCACTCCCCCTTTCAAGGGATGTCCTTTCAGACTATATAGTGATACCAGATTTCTATGTGCTTCGACTTATCATGGAACACAAGGTTCTCCATCATCTTTATGCAACTCTGGTTATCACATAGAATCACGGTTGCTTCCATCTCTATATCAAATAGACATGTCAACAACTTCCGAAGCCATATGGATTTAGAACTAGCAGAATATGCAACAATGTATTTTGCTTTTGCCGTGCTGGGAGAAATACTGGATTTCTTCCTACTCTTCCATGAAGTCATGGCTGACCCTAGACTGAAACAACATCTTGAAGTGCTCTTTCTATCAGAAACACTTCCAGCCTAATCTGAATCAGTATAACCGATCAGTCTGAAGTCATGATCTCTAGTATAACAGAGACCAAAATCAAACATACCCTTAAGGTATCTCATCACATGCTTTGTAGCTACAAGGTTAACACGTTTGGGCTCTACCAAATAATGACTCAAGGCGTTCACAGCAAATCATATATCTGGTCTGGTATTTGTCAGATACATCAACAAACCAATAATATGTCTATACAGTGTAGCATCAACCAGGAGATTCAACTTAGTTTCCATGGATTTACATTCCAACATGTCAAATCTTTTCAGTATTTCAACTGCATACTTCCCTTGGTTAAGGAAGATCTTCTTTGGGCTCTTCCAAACTTCAAGACCTAAGAAATAATGCATTAGGTATTTCATTTCAAACTCTGTAGTGAGCTTCTTCTTGCAATCTGTGATGAGATTTACTTCATCTGTCAAGAATAAATTATCTACATATAGTAGGAACATCACTAGCTCATCATTCATAACCTTGAAGTAAAGGTTAGAATCAAATTTACTCTTGGTAAAGCCTAAGCTCGTCAGGAAACTATTAATTTTGCCATATCAAGCTCTAGGAGCTTGCTTCAACACGTACAAAGCTTCCTTCAACCTACATACTTGAGTCTTTATATCTTCAACTTCAAATTAAATCTTTCACATCACTTTGTACCAACCTGGTACACTTACTCAGCTACAACTTAATCTTCTCAAATCATGTGCTAGATTTGTTTGCTTTATGTAAAGCATTATCTGTCTCACTTCCTGAGAGTATGTCCTCTACTCTCTCTGCAATTGTTCCTATGGAACTAGGACTTTTCACCTGCATCTTCTCTAAAGCTGAGAATCATTGGAGCTGCTAAACTCTGAGAGTAGATCCTTTACTTTATCATGAAAACAACTTCATCTGAAACTGAGAGTGGCTCAATAACATATACTAAAAGTAGCTCTTCTTCTTTCATGGAGGTAACTCTATCGGCTATTGTAGTCATGTCTCCATGGCCTGACTAATGTACCACACCAAATGGCACTGGAGATAACTCGATATCAAATACAGGGATTGCTCCCCCTGAATCTCATACTGTATCGAAATCATTGTTGTTCTAGTTGTCTTCATGAATACTATTTCTTCAATTACTGGAGTAAGTGTCTCATCATAGTCTTCTCCCTCTTGCTGGGAGAATCCTATGGACACAAATCAGATTTGTACATCTTTTATCTACAACATGATTGATTTGTTAGATCAATCTTGGAAGTCAACATTGACTTCCCTTCTAGTCTCACGAAAAAATCCATATCCTAGTCCTTTTGACTGGCTTCCTTTTCGATCACTAAAATAAGGGAATCTTCCCAGGATACTTCATGTCTCCTAGAGGTCTCTGAAGATATGATATAGTCTTCTCAACTCATAACATATGTCTCCCAGTCTTGGAGGATGTCTCTTCATTTGATCCTTTCTGAGATCATGCTTACTCTTGGTCTAAAAAAACTTCATAGTCTCCGCAGGATATACTTGGTGTTGAATACCAAGTCTTAATATGAAAAGCTGAGTCAATCTTCAAACAAATTCTTCTTCCTGTCAAGGTGGCTTCATTGTTAATTGAATGATTCTAATGTTTGATCATCTTTGGATCCTTCTACTCATTACAATCAATCTCCATATGAGATACTCTAAACCTTAAAAAATAGCTTCTTCTTCATCTTCTTTGGTATATGAATGTATACAGTCATGTACATAGTTTGCTTCATGTCTCATCTAATCTATTCCCTTCTGCAACCATCACTATAGATTCCGTAGAGTTGTCACCTGTGACCTGCCCAGAACAGGAAAAACAACAGACAATAATAATACTCTTTATAACAACAATAAATCAATAGTGAGGACAATCGTCACAATAGATCCTTTAGAGCTATCACTTGTGATCTACTTGGAACAAGGGTCAAAAGTAAGAAATACAATACGAGATGAGAGAAACACTCTTTAATCATTCCTCCATGGTAACCTGGAGGCAAAAGAAGAAGTTTCTCCTAGAGGAGATGTTAGTTATATCTGGTAAATGTTTACAATAAGCATTTATCTCAATATGCTCACATGCTACCAAGTATAATAATTTTAAAAGACTGCTACCTCAACTATAATGTTTACTTGTAATGAGGTAGTTATCAAACTTGTCATGTGAAACTTTGAATCTTATCAACTTAATCGATCAAACCTAGAACCTGGAGTCTTGTCCTCAATAATGAGTGTGTTTCTTTTCTTGCAAGTCTCCTTCACTCAAGATGACAAGTGCTTTCTTCAATCTGTCCTCTGTACTAAGAAAATATGCTATCTTGACAAAAATCTAAGTTAGAGAATAAACTCTAATCTCAATCTAATACCTTGACTTTAATTTTTGAACAAGGGTTAGTATGATCGTCATAGCTTCAACATACAACCTATAAGGTCAGAATAATGCCATAACAAGTATATGCATATCAAAATGATCAAACCTGGAGTGTATCATTCCTCTGAATGTGTTGGATCTGAGATCCTTCTAGATCTATGATAAAAGATCCCTTCTCCTACAAGTACCCTTAAGAACAATAATGTATTTTAAATGTATGTAAGTACATACCTTTGATAGTATCTTGCTAGGGTATGGTGCACTAGGACAGTAAACCACAGTCCCAACACTTAAAAAAAAACTTTCGCTGTAATTGGTACTACAACTGGTGCTGCAACTGGCATGAAGGAAATGACAATGCAATTGCAACTGATATTGCAACTGCAACAACAACTGATACTGCAACTACAACTGTAACTTAGGGTTTTATGAGGAAACCCTAATTTTTTAACTTTCAAAGTTTTGAATTCTGATCTAGGGACTAGGTTCGCTGGGCTAAAGCAAGTAGGCTGGAGAAGTTTGTTTTCATAAAATACAAATTTTACCCCTTGAAACCGCGCCTGCGCAAATCTGGATTGGTATTGATTCTGGTTTCCTGGTTTTCTGGTACCATTCAAAACTAGGGTTTCACTTTCCGAAGGCTTTGGCCACTGAAAAGGTGTGCTCAAGTTGCCAATGATTTCTCTAGGCTAGGGTGCACATCCCTAGATGGTTTTTAGTTAGAAATTATCTTCCAACAAAATCCCTAATTTTCTTGTACGACAACAATAAAATTTTTTGGTTACCTAGTGAAAGGTGTTCTACTCAGTTTAGCTCTGAAACCCTGTTAATTTTAGAGCTACTACTAAGCTCTTTTCAATTTACTAGACAATACTAACATAAGTAGGATCATTGAAAGAACCACATTCACAAGTTATAGAACATTTATCCTAGGAAACCCTCATGGGGGAGAAAACCCAACACAAACTTCCTTAATATAGATTGCCAATACAATGCCAAGATAAAAGACCAAACACCACCAAGAAAAACCAAGATTGAACATGTGCCTCTCTCTCCTTCTTCTGGCAACTGCAACTATCTCCAAAACTTGCACACAACTAGATGAGTGACTGAGTGAGTGATATAATGAGGCACCATCCTCTCTTATTTATACTAGCTGATAGGTGCTAGGGTTGTGTCTCTTCACCAAGATGGGCTGACTTCTTGAATTAGTGGCTAAAACCACTTTAATTATCCCTAGGGGCCGAATTCTCAATTAATCTTTTAACTAGGGTTTGACTAATCCAAAAAAGGGGATTTGGTCATACATAAGTCTTGACATGATCAATCCACAAAAGGGGACTGATATATATAATAATAACTTAATTATAAGTAGAATATTCTTCGCAGTTACAATATTTCAACAATGGACCACACTATGACAAGAGAAGGGAAAAACAATGCCAAAGTTCACAAATAATTTCCATACCTTGCATACCAAGTTGGGTATCAAATACTCTGAGCGACATCTTGTTCTGAAATACTATGGGGATCTGCATATGTACATCCAAAACAAAATGGATTTCCTAAACATATCATCATTGGGAGCTGCCTATCGATATGTTGTTAAAATCAAGCATAAATTTGGGCACCAGAACAAGCAGGAGTTCGGGTCTACAAATCTGCAACAACCAAATCAAAATAAACACAAACCTAACCAACAACCTCTAGAAAACCAATCAAAGACACAGGAAAATAAGGGTAAGTGAAAGACGAAGAATGACATTGGGAAGTAGTGTGAATTCCACAAAATCCCTTGGGACAACACCAATGAATGTCGTTCAAAACAATTATTAGTGGCCGAGATCAAAGACAAGGAGCCGAACCCTAATTCAGAATGTGATCCAGAAAATAATGAAAAAAAACATATCATCGACGCAGACCCCACTTCTACTATCGCGACCACAACAATTCAATTAGAAGAACCAACAGATCCTGAAGAGGGGGATCACCTCTTCCATTCATAGATGTGGGTGAAGGGGACCATGTTTCATTTTATTGTTGATAGCGGAAGCCAGAAGAACCTCATCTCAGCTGAGGTTGACAAACAATTGGGGTTGTCGACAACACCACACCCACAACCATACAACATCGGGTGGCTTCTCTAGGGACGAGATCTTTGTGTCAGCCAACAATACCGCCTGTCCTATGACATCCAACCATTCAAGGATGAAGTAGTATGTGATGTTTCCCCTCTTGATGTCTGTGATGTTGTTTTGGGCCAACCATATATGTGGAAATGTCATGTTGTTTATGAGTCTCAACCCCGTACTTTAATTATTACTCCGGGGGGGCAACTCTACAGGATACGAGAGGTATTTCCAACTATTGTTCCACCAAAACAATGCTGCAAGGTAATCTCTCATACTACAAAATCCAGCCTCTTCACAATATGTTCAAAGGAGGCACATAAGGCCACTACAACCACTGTAGCCTCAACAAATTCTATCCAACAAAAGAAAATTGCATAAGAGAAAGAAGATATTAGTTCTTCATCTACGATGAAGCCTACACAATGCCCCGTCAAGCCCAGAGACAACAGGTTGGTGGAAAAAATTCAACCCCACCATCAACAAGTTCATGACAGCCTTCCACATACTAAGTAACACAACTTCTCCAACAAGGCATGCAAATCACCAAGATTCAGATTCAACAAACGCTTTCCCCTCTTCCTCGAAACTCAACACATTAGAGAAAATTTCTTCTTGAGGGGGTAGGATTGATCCAGGTGGATATTGGTGGCCACCCACCTGTTCCAAATTCCAACTGGCTCATCTTGACAATTTTCAGTTCAACACGTTTCTCTGTAATGGGGAAACTTATTTGTAATTATGGGTTCTGCACTTCTGAGGTTTTGTTTAATCCCTACACAACATCCAAGTGGATATTTGTGGCCGCCCATCTAGTCCAACTAGCCTATTTTGGCATTTTTCATCTCAATACATCTTTCTGTACTTCTGAGGTCATTTTGAGGCCCTAAACAACATTTTTTGGGATTGCCACAATCAAACTAAACATGCATTCAAAGTTTGATAGCATAATGTGTATTTCTTGAAAATACGTTTCCAATGGGCTATCACACGCCTAAAACGAAGATCGTATGCAAAAGTTACAACCCCGAGAAGTTGATGTACTAACTTACCGCAACCAGACCCACATGACTTTTTGCGCTTCATCTCCTAGGGTTAGGTTTTTGTATGTCTAGGGTTTTGAAATTCATGTTTATTGTAAAAAGGCCTCTAGAGCCTTGTTGTACTCATCATCTTGCGAATGAGCATAGCCGTCACATCTCTTCTCAGAGATAAATCTGCCACCATTCGAGGGAGTCTTGCACTTTGTATTTTTACAGTCTCTGTACATTTCTTTCATTAATAGAAATAATGTATTGTTGTATATCTCTGTTTTTGGGAATATTTATGTGTATTTCAAGTTCTTTTTAATGATTAGATTGTCTAAGTATGAGAGAAAATGGGTTGGATTGAGTGAGATATAAACTAGAAGGTTGATTCCTTCACCCTATTGCCCTCTATAAAGCAGTGAATTCTAAAACAATCCTTTCTTGTCCAATCAATGCAACCAAACCAACATTTATTGTGTCTCCAATTCCCATATTATTCTCTTAGCTAGGAAGATTTAATGGAAGCATTCCTACAATATTTGTTTGAAAAATTATTCCACCTTAGTACATGGGATGCCTTTCTTATATTGAAGAGATAGTTCTACAAATAATTTCACTTTGAGGGAGTGAAAGAAAACATATTAATCTATACTCTTAACTTGATCGATTTCAAGCTCTCTATACCCTGTGCGCCTTTTGTTATATGCACCTAAAACTTTTTGAATTCATGTTTTGTAACCCTTATATTTATGTGTGTATCCTTATTGCTAGAAATGATTTGTTGCTTTTGTGTATATTCAGAGTGGAGATATATTTTGTTTTTTCTTTTAATCTTGATAGTATGTCTTCCAAATGTTTTTAGAGACTATGTCATATTTACCCATGTCTTCTTCTAGATTATTCGTTCTAGTCCACAAAGGTATTGGGAGAAGGAACCACATCTTAACAATTCCTTGTTGCTTGGAATGTTGAACTTATGAAGCATAATGGTAAGAGAAAAGGTGAATTGTCGAGGATAACTTTAGCAAAATTTGAACATCATTTGATAGGGATACATATATTACCAATTTAACACATCATATGGATTTCATTGCAAACTAAGTAGTGAAAAAATAATTCTCAAGAGAAATCCAATAGACAATTTGTCCTCTTCTTTACATATTTTAGGAGAGGGTTGATGTTATTCTCCTAATGTGAACATATCTCAACATTAGAACATCCCATTGGTACTTTCCCAAACTTCGTCACTTTGCCTAAGTGATTGTTGCGTCAAGTCTCCAATGTTGTATTGCATTTACCTAAAACAACAAATATAACTTACCAAGTTTTGTGTGGAACAATTCATCCAAGCTGCTTGCTACACCAAGGCATTGAATCTACTCTAGAACACCATACTTTCTTTGATTCCACTTGCTATACTTGTCTCAGAAACCTCCCGCTCCTTCCAAGCCTACCAAAATGTGGTGAAGATCGCTTGAAAACAACTTAGATCACTTCACAACCAACATTTCCTCCTAAACCATGGTGAGACTTTAAAATGGATTCCTCTTTAGTTTGAGGCATATTTGTGGTCAATTTTTTTTTACGATAATAGGGAGAAGCAAATTTAAAAATCAATCCATGAGGAGTGGGTCTTTGTGTTCAATTTTGCATAGGTTGCATTGTTTATTTGTAAACTTCAATGGATATTCCATTGGAACAGTTTGTCACAACAAATCTTTTAGTATTCTAAAATATTTTATTATGCAATTTATTTCCTTAGATCCTAGATTTATTATTATGAGATCAATGCTCAAATTTATGAAATAACTAAAATCTGAAAATGAAAGAACAAGTAAATGAACACACCATCCACACAAATGAACACAATATGTGACCTAGGAAATCTAATACAGGAGAAACCCCAGTTAGAAGGTGAGGTCTATGCTTTGATATATTTTCTTTAGTTATGAAATGAAAGTACAAAGAAAGGGGCACTTGCATTTCATAATTGAAGAAAAGAGAACATACCATAGGCCTCACCTTCTAACTAGGTTTTTTCCTGTATTGAGTTTCCTAGGTCACATCTTGTGTTCAATTGTGTGGATGGTGTGTGAATTTGCTTGTTCTTTCATTTTCATATTATATTTATTTCATAAATTTTAGTATTAAGCTAGTAATAATAAATTTGAGATCTAAGGAAATAAATTGCATAGTAAAATATTTCAGAATACTACAAGATCTGTTGTGACAAATCGTTCTAGTGGAATATTCACAACAATTTACATATGATATTGGTGTCAGAGAATTTTTCTTTACGGTTTTCGTGGGAAGTTGTAGGATCCAAGAATTGGCTTAAGAAGGAAGTCATATAACCCTAGCCATGGCATATGAGTCTAGTCATAACAATGTTTGAGATGCAACATAAGAGATATTTACGAGGTTGGAAGAACAAGTCATTGGTATCTCTCGCAAAATGTTCCTCCTCATGGTATCTCTAGTGAAAAAATTTGGAAATTTCAGAGAGGTTGGTGGAACTAACCCAAAAATTGGATCAGATGGGAAATCAAGAGATAGTTAAGACCCAGGAATGGAGTTGAAAAAAGAGCACAAGAAAGAGAAACTAAGTTCTAGTTCCACTAGTCCTTCACAACCTCTGTTTAAAATGGAAGCAAAAGTAGAAATCAAGCCCTAACTAGGTGAGATTGATGCTATGAAATTGAATCATTGGTTGCAATAGTTAGAAGTGAATTTCAATGTCCATAATATAGATGTAGAGTAGAAGATTTCATTTTCCTGACTGAAACTAGGGGCCATGCATGAACCTATAGAGAAATCTACATGGAGACACTTATGTTGGATGGTGATCCACCAATAACTAAGTGGGAGGTGTTTAAACCCCCCATCAAGTCCTAGTTCTACCCTATTGGGTATGTACATGATTAATGGATTTCTTGTCATCACTTCAGGGAGAGGCAAGGACAGAGTGTGAAAGAGTACATCACAAATTTTAGGAAAATGGTGATTATGATGGATGTATCTCCCAATAACACATGCGTATTCCCCAAGTATCTATGGGATCTACATAACCCTCTACCAGAAGAAAGTGATTCTCTTCAAACCTATGACCATGAATGAGGCCTATGTGTAAACACAATACCTAAAGAACATATGCCATAATAAAATACATCCAATTGAATATAAACATAAATACCACCAATATGCTTCCAAGGAGGGGAAGAATAAGTGGAAAGGAAAATACAAGAAAATGAAAACCACTACACATTAGTGCAAGGGTCCAAAAAACCATTGCAAACATTGTAATATTGTTGGTCACACTGAAGATAAGTGTTGTAAGCTACATTGAGATTTGAATCCAAAGAAACGTAAGAAGGATGCTACCAAGAAGAACCTACTAGGCATGGATTCAAGTAACTTAGATATGGATTAGAATATTGTCTTCACTTTAGTGCTGAAGGAGGTGAAGTTGAATATCCTTCATCACATGGAAGAGAATATGAAAAAAATATTCCATATCAAAATCCAGGTCAAAAAGACCAAGGTGGATGCTCTATTCGATTGAGGTTCATAGGAAAACCTCATAGAAGATGATATGGTTAGAAAGATTGGGTTGAAAGTTCATGACCATCCAATCCCATATCCATTGGGATGGGTAAATAAGGAGGACAATCTCAAGGTCACTAAAAACTATAAGATCAAATTTTCCATAAGTGCAAATTTTATTGATGAAATGGAGGTAGATGTAGCACCCCTTAATGTGTGTGGAGTAGTGTTTGGAATCCCCTACATGTATGTGAGGGATGCGATCTTCATGTCTATAGAAAATAAGTACCATCTGATCAAGGATGGAGAGTATTTCATCATCAATGCACACAAAGGAAAATCAAAGATCTCTTTGGAAAGTGCTAACCAAGCCAAAACATTGATCATTTCTAGTATACAATTTGTATTTTTTTTCCTAAGAGAGAATCAACTAGGAGATGAATCAATAAAAGTAAAGGCATCCCTGGAGGGATGTACCAAAGAGTAGAAACAAAAAAATGGAGGATTTGTTGTAGTTATATAGAGGAGTGTTCAAGGAGCCTAAAGGGTTGCCACCTACAAGGGAGGTAGAGAATGAGATACGGTTGTTTCCTGACTCACCATTACCAAATATTGGGTTGTATAGATTGTTTGTTCTGGAATAAACTAACATTAAGAAACAATTGTGGGAGTGGGGATTAATTTGACCAAACACCTCACCTTATGGGCCACCTATAATCATAGAACCCAAGAAGGATGGGACTTGGTGAATGTGTATCAACTATAGATATTTGAATAAGATCACACTTAAGAATCAATACCCTCTGCCCAAGATCGATGATTTGTTAGATTAGTTGTTGTATGTCAAGTAATTCACCAAGTTTGATCTCAAATTGAGATACCACTAGGTATAAGTTAAAGAAAAATATGGAACACTACCTTCATGATAAGGCGAGGTCTATATGAATGGTTGGTTTATGCACCAACTACATTGATGCGGTTGATGAATGATGTATTGCATCCCTATTTAGATTCATTTTTAATAGTGTATTTAGATGACATATTGGTTTATAGCTCTACTTGGAAAGAGAACAACAATCTCATGCAATTTTTAGAGACTTTGGAAAAGCATCAACTATTGGCTAACCTTAAGAAATGCGAGTTTTGTTAACAATCATTGGTGTATTTGGGGTACGTGATTGGTGGAGGGAAATTCAAAATAGATCCTATGAAGATAGAGGCCATCCTCAAGTGGCTAGTTCCCACTAGTGTCATTGAATTTAGGAGCCTTGTTGGGGCAATGCAATACCTACAAAAGTTCATAGAATCCTTTTTAGTTGTAGTTGTTCCACTCCATGCCATAACAACTAGTGGTAAGAGTTTCTAGTGGGGAAATAATTAATATAAATATTTCAATGATATGGGATGAAACAAAATATTAATCAAGCATAAGTTATTTCATTTCCTAACTTGCAGAAGAATTTTGAAGTGGAGATGGATGAAAGTGGATATATTATGGGAGCGGTCTTGATGCAAGGAGGTAAGATGATATGCTATCATTTTGAAATGTTTCATGGAGGAGTCCTAAAATACCTTATGTATGATAAGGAACACTATGCCTTGGTTCAAGCTATTAATAAATGGATGCACTATCTAATTGGTAAGGTAAAAATTATCCACACTAATCACCAACCACTGCAGTAGACCCACAATAATCTTCAACAAACTAGACAATACAAGTGGATGATGTTTTTGTAGCATTTTATCTAGTCATCAAATATAAGAAGGGTAGCACTAATAATTTGGAAAAAATAATTTCAAGGCCACCATCCAATATTACAACTTTGGGAACTCTTATGCACATGGAGCCTTTTACCCATGATGCATATAAAGAGGCATACACAAAGGATTGGGACTTTAAAGAGGTGTTTCAGCAAATACAGGGCCAAATTCATGTAGAATGTGACAATAATGATGATTGTCATCTCCAAAATGGGTTGCTATATAATCTATCCAAGATTTATGTTCCTAAAGGTGAAAGATTGTTGCTTATCAAAGAGACTCACACCTCCAAGGTTGCAAGACATTTTGGTGTTGGGAAGACAGTTTCCAACTTACAAAGCTATGTGAATGCAAGAAGTTGTAGCTTGATATATTAGAGGATCCATACTTTGTTGTACCTGCATGACTAGTAATAGAAATCAAGGTTCATACCATCCCTTACCTATCCCACTTGACCATGCAAAAGCATTTCCATGGATTTTGTTGGTGTTTTTCCAACAACCATGAAGGGACATGACTATCTATTTATGGTATTTGACAGGTTCAACAAGGTGTGCATTCTTATGCCTCGTAAAAAGGCCATACAAGGAAAAGACACAAACATGTTCTTTAAACAAGTTTGGGTGCACTTTGGGATACCAAGGAGCATAATCTCAGATAAGGATACTATATTTCTCAATACCTTTTGGAATACAATTTGAGAAAATATGGACACCAATTTGAAGATATCTACAACTTTCCTTACATAAAAAACTGGTCAGATAGAAGTAGTAAAAAATACATTCGTTTAAATTTTGATGGGTTACAATTAGAAACATTTAAAGACTTGGGAGGAAAATATGGTGTATATTCAACACTCTTATAACACAACAATTCACACTTCTACTAGTAAGTCCCCTTTTGAAAGTTGCTTTGGGTATTTTACACCTTCTCCCTTGGTTGTTCTGTATGGACAACAAGGAGGAGTGAGGGAAGAAATAACAAGATAAGCATTGAAAGTGGAAAAATTTGTTGAAAAGATTAAGCAAATACATTTGCAAATACATGATACATTGAATAAGTCACAGGAAAAGTAAAAGGATTGACATGATCAACATATAATTGAGAAAAAAATCAAGGTTGGAGACAACGTTGGTTTCATTTGAACAAATAAAGTATATAGGGTCATGTTAATAAGATCAAGGCTCTACGCTATGGTCCTTTTGAAGTATTGGAGAAGGTGGCTAATAATTCCTCTATACTTAGTCTACCCACATATGTGCATTTACTTAATAGTGAATGTGGAAAATGTGAAACTTTATGACCATTCCATGTTGGATCAGGAAATTGAGTAGTAGGTCATACCTACCATAGAGGACTTAGCAAGAGAATCTCATGCAAAGTTGGAAAAATATACAGTTTTTTCGAAGAAATCTAGAACTACTAGACGATGGCAACATGACCTTTAGCAGATAAGGATGAAAATATAATTTTCGAGCAAGGGAAAATGGTACTCTAGGAAGAAGGTAGAGGAAACATTTCCTCACCTTATTCAGTAAAATATTTTGGGGACCAAAAGACTCTCTAAATGGGGAAAAATGATCCATAATGGATAATTATATATTTTTTCATCTATCTTGGTACTTTCTAGGTGGAAAATTGGAGGAATTGGCTTACAAGGCCTATTTTAGTGGTAGGTCACAGTTTGGAGATTTGGGGTCCAGAACCTTACAGATCTAGTTTGATGCATTAAATGTCACTTTTTGGGGTCAAAAATTTGTGAGCATATCTCTCAACCCATTAAAACTATTCTATACACTATGAAATTTCCAATGGTTCAAAAACCACTTTAATTGGAGTTCGTATTTAGGAATTATGCCACTTGCAAGTTGACCTACCCTATTGACCACCATGGTACTTAGTGGATACCATGTCAACCTCCATTACTCACACATGTGGGGCTATTCACGTGTGTATTTTCATGAATATTGTAGAGAGTATAAAACCCTAACATTAATTGAGGTTTGAGTCATGTAAAAATACTAACCCTAACCCTAAACGACTATCATGCTATGTTAAATACTAGGTCGCTAGGAACATAAGGGATTTGAAAGCATACTTGTTCCATAGTTGAGAAAATCATCTAGGAGAGGGATTTAAGAGCATAATAGAGGAGGTAGAAGTTTTCGTAGAATCCTTTTAGGCCACAATGTCAAAGGTAACTCCATAGTGAGTGCCCCTTTCTTTGTACTTGCATTCCATAACTGAAAAAAAGGTTGAAGAGCATAGGCCTAACCTTTTAACTAGGTTTTCTCCTGTATCGGGTTTTCTAATTCACATATTTTTTTCATTTGTGTGGATGGTGTGTTCATTTGCTTGTTTTTTCATTTTTGGGTTTGAATTATTTCGTAAATTTGAGCATTAATCTAGTAATAATAAATTTTGGATCTAAGGAAATAAATTGCATAATAAAATATTTAAAAATGTTGCAAGATATGTTGTGACGAACTATTTCGGTGGAATAACCATGATAGTTTATATATCAATTGTTGATATGTTATGATCTAGTGCATTAAAAATGATAAAAAGTCAATAATTACAGTCCACTTCGAGGGGTAAACCTCCTTTTACAATATATCCACTTCAGAATACAATATGAGATGAGATAAGATGATCCTAATACTAGATATCCTTGATAATATATATAGGAGACAAAGGGGTACAATTATGATGAAAGGGTGAAATGAAGGGTTCTATCCGACCTACACATATAACACTAGAAATATAATAATTCAATATCTAGGGCTTAATAAGTGTTTTTATACATAACATGGGGTTTTGTATAGGGATTAACATGCCCCTCCCATTCAAAAAAGTGTTGTCCTTAACACTTTTCTAACCACTGGTGCTTATGCATGAAGAACTCATCTTTCCATGTCGTCTCTTCCATTAGTAGGTTCTTCCATTTGACGAGGTACTATGTAATTGCTCGATTTCTCAGCTGCTTAATTCTTGTTTCAAGGATTATTTTTGGCTCTTGTATGATTTTCCCTTCTTCATTTATCTCTGGTAAAATAGTATGGACCAGGATCTTATTTCCGATGACCTTGTTTAAGAAAGAAACATGGAACATTGTATGTACACGTAAATATGGAGGCAACTCCAATTTGTAAGCCATACTTCCAATCCTTTGAAAAACCTTATAGGGGCCATAATATTTGGGTGCTAATTTATTGTATTTATTTTTTTGGTTGAGGGACATTTGTTTGTAAGGTTTTATCCTTATAAATACGCAATCGCCCACTTCAAATTTCCTTGCAATGCGATGTTGATCTACTTGTTGTTTCATCCTATTTTGTGACATAACCAAGTTGTCCTTCAATAGTTTGAGAACCTATTATTGGTTCCTTATGTGGTCCTTCACTTCTTGAACCTTTTTATTTCCTTTCAAGGGTGATGTGATGGATGGTGGATGATATCCATAAAATTCCATAAATGGGGACATTTTTGATGAAGTATGGAAGGATATGTTGTACCTCCATTTCGTCAAGGGAAACCAGTTGACCCATTGTGTCTATTTATCAGATGTAAATCAACAAATATATCCTTCTAGAAATTTATTCACAAGCTTAGTTTTCCCATTGGATTGAGGTTGGTAAGATGAGTTGTGAGCCGATTGAGTACCCAAACAAGAAAACAATTCATTCCAAAAATTTAACGTTAAAATTGGATCTCTGTCACTTACAATAATCTTTGGGACTCCATGTAGCTTTTGAACTGTTTCCGTGAATGCTACAACTAATGTACTTGCTTTAAAAGGATGAGAAAGAGAAAAAAGATGGGCATACTCTGTAAGTCGATCCACTACTACCATGATGACAGTCTTTCATTCATATTTGGGTAAACCTATAATAAAACCCATTGAAACTTATTCCCAACAATGACTTGGTATAGCTAATGGTTGTAGGAGACTTGGAGTCTTGATTGTCTCTCCCTCATTTTGTTGGAAAACCAAACATTCAGACACAAAATTTTCAACATCAATTTTAGGACCTTTTGAAGGAAAATTCCTTCTTGATCCCGTGGTATGTTTTCAAGAATATTGAATGTCCCCCTATAGGAGAAGTGTGCAATTCTAGAAGGACCTTCCGTTTGAGTTGAGAATTCTTACATAAATATATGCAATCATGATACCATAGAAAATCATTCTTCCATACAAAATTATCTACCAAACTAGGGTCCTCATGTACTTATTGAATGATCTTACATACCTCTTGATCTTTCTTCCATTCTATCCTTGCTTCTTCCACCCAATCGGATTGCAGAATAGAAATAACACATAGTGAGCCTTATTTTTCTTCTTCTTTCCTTGAAAGGGCATCTGCTACCACATTATTTTTTCTTTTTTTGTAGATAATTTCAAAGTCATAACCCATTTTTGTTTCTCTTCTGAAGATAAACATTACTCCAAGAAGTACTTCAAACTATAATGATCTATTTTTAATTTAAAGTGTCTTCCTATTAGGTAAGGGAGCCATTTCTGAACTGCATGTAGTATGGCCATCATTTATTTTTCATAAATAGGTTTGAATAAGATTTTCCCTTTAAGTTGACCTCTTTCAAAAGAAAGAGGCATTCCTTCTTGCATTAAAACTACACCAATTCCATGGCTTGAGGCATCACACTCCCCAATAAAAGATTTTGTAAAGTCAGATGTGGCCAAGATAGGAGTTGTACACATAGCCTCTAGTTTTTCAAAATCTTTGGTTTCTTCTTTGGTCCAAGAAAATGATTCCTTCTTTAATAATGTTGTTAGAGGTGTTGTTGTTCGACCATAATTCTTGAAAAAATTGTGGTAATAGCCTGTCAATCCTAAGAATCCTCTAGGTTTCTTCAAGGTTTTTGGAATTTTCCATTCCCTCATAGCTTTAATCTTGTTATGGTCAACTTTTACACCTTCATGAGATACAATATGACCCAAATATTGCACTTCTTGAAACCCAATGGCACATTTGGAAGGATTTTCATAAAGTTGTTTCTCTTCCACTAGTTGTAATACTCTGTCACCATGTTGTACATGATCTTCCGCAGATTTGTTGTAGATTAGTATGTCATAAAAAAATACTAATACAACTTTTCTAAGGAATGGATTGAAAATAGAATGCAGCAAGCTTTAAAATGTTAAAGGCGCATTAGTAAGTCCAAATGGGATAACCAAAAATTCATAATGACCTTCATGTGTTCTAAAATATGTTTTAGGAATGTCTTCCTGTCTCATTATGATTTGATGATATCCCGAACGAAGATCCAACTTAGTAAAGAATTTTTCTCCATGCAATTTATCTAGTAATTCATTAATGAGAGGGATAAGAAACTTATCTTTGATGATCATTTTGTTGAGATGTCTATAATATAGACACATACTCCATGAACCATCCTTTTTTGTAAGCAAGACCACTGGTGAAGATAATTTTTTTTGGCTAGGTTGAATGATTCCAACCTCTAACATTTCCTGGATCATGTGCTCAATCTCACTCTTTTGTGCATATGGATACATGTAAGGCCTAATGTTATGTGGTACACTTCCTAGTTTCAAAAGAACAACATGGTCATGATATCGAGTGGGTGGAAGAACCTTAGGGATTTCATCTAATACCTTGGAATGATTGTTGATAACTATTTGGAGATCTGATTTAGTAGGGGAAATAGATGTTTGAACATCAAGTGAACACAATTGTGCAATTACACCATGGTGTCCTTTTTTGAGTAATTTTATCATGCTACTAGAGATTATAACTTTGGAGGGTTTCCCTTGGATACCTCTAAGCTCAATTTACTTTCCATATGAGGAAAATTTCATGAAAAGATATTGAAAATTAAAGGTCATTGTTCCCAATGATTGTAACCATTAGACCCCTAATACAGCATTGACACCCCCCATTTGGATGACAATAATGGGTTTATCTAGAAAATACTCCTCCATGTTGAGATTATTACTATGGCATTTCCATGAACAATTTATGTACCGCCATTTCCAATCATTACTGGAAACTCTAGTGCGGGATATACAAAGAAATTGAGATCTTTTGCTAATTTGTAATTGATGAAGTTATGGGTACTATCAGAATCAATCAATACTATTACCTTTTTTTTTTTGATGTATCCTTGTATCTTGAGGGGTTGTGGAGTACTAATTCTGGGCAATGCATGAAAATATATCATTGGAGTAGTCTCTTCTAGATCTGGATCTTGTGGTAGTTCCAATTCCTGATCTTCTTCCTCTTTACAGTCTATGTCGAACAATTTCTTCTCACTGCATTTATGTCCCTTGTTGTACTTGCTGTCACAATTGAAACATAGTCCTTTTTTCTCTTCATTCATCCATTTGTTGAGGTGTCAACCTTGTTGGTTGAGGTGCAATATCTTCTTCCTCTTCACAGTCTATGTAGACTAATTTATTCTCACCACATTTATGCCCCTTACTGTACTTACTGTCACAATTGAAACACAATCCCTTTTCTCTTCTTTCATCCATTTGTACAGGTGTCAACCTTGTTGGTTGAGGTACGCTTGTATTATGACCCCAAAAATGATCTCTTCTTGTTGTGTATGTTCCAATGGTAGACTTGTGTGTAGCCTTATTTTTGGATTGAATATGACGAGCATTTTTCATAGATTCCATAATATTTGTAGGATGTATTAAGAAAATCTCAGGTTTAAAGTCTTGTTTTAATCCACTCATGTAATCTTCCAACAATTTTTTATCACTTATGTCAACCATCCTTGTGGAAAATACCTAAAATTATGAATTATAATCTTCAATGTCACCTAATTGCTTGATTCTTGTCAATTGACAAAGGTAGTCTTGTTCCCACACTTTCCGATATTATGCTTATAAGTTTCTTGTAAATAAACTCCAAGTATAATGATAAAGCTACCTTTTTACTATTCATTGATACCATTGACATGGTTTTATCTCAAAGTTCAAAGTTGCTTTGTGAATCCTTTTCTGATCATCCATAATATTATGTAGTTCAAAATATTGCTCCATTTGGTTCACTCAGGTAAAGACCTTTGTTCCATCAAAATTATTTAATTCAATCCTAGGAAAGTTGAATTTAGGACCCCCACCGTAATTAACTCCACGATTAGAGTTAAACCAACTAGAAATTTCTTATTATCGACATGTTGTTCAACCAAAATACTACATTTATTTTCTTGAGTTCCTTGCATTTTGGTATTTCCTTTAGAGATTCTCTCATCTAGAGCATGAAAGCTCATTGAAGACATGGAATTTTGCAATTCATTCACGGATTTCTGTATTTATTATTTAATGTCATTCTTATTTTCATCCATCTTATTTTCCATTTCATCCATCCTCTTTTTCATGTCATTCTTATTTTCTTCCATATTGTTTTCCATTTCACCCATATTCCTTTCCATTTCTTGATTTTTTCTTTGTGAGTTTACCAAATCACCATTTCTTATTGACTTGGCACTCCAATTATTAATTTGTTCCTCCAATTTGGACAACTCGATATGTATCTCATAATTTTCTTCATGAGTTGTAGATGAGACTTCTGGAGGTTTAATTTGCATTGACATATTTTTTGGACCCATGTAGAATGAAAATAATAATACTCCTCTTTTTCCTATTTATCACAAATTTTTAATCACCAAAAACAAATCTTCCAAAGTTATGCCAATTGTAAGTTACATACCTTTCAAACCTTAATTTGGAGTTTGTCCTCCTGACTGACCTTCCTTCTGATGCATTACTGCAATTTTAGCCCTTCCGAGTATGAAATTTCATACTTTAGTACTATTATATGTCTTCTCTGCAATGCCATAGGTTTGAGCAAAATTGGATGTGCCAATTGAAAGTTAGTGTAAGTTTCCCAAACCTTGCTGATCTTTTGCCTTTCCAAGAGAGAGAACTTGTACATAATTCCACGTGTCCCATGCTTGATATCTGAATCTAAAAATTGCACCAAAAATACTACGAACTGTCGTATTTCAAATGAAACTAGTATCATTGAATTTAGATCCTTGCTGAATAATATATGACAATTTTACCTGAAACACCTGTTTGAGAATAGTTAAGAGGACTAGTTAGAGACCATATATTCCACAAGGTGTATCTTCGAAAGTATCACTACCCAGAAACTGAATTTTTTACCACAGATACCTTGATAGGTCCTTCAAAAAATCTCCAAGTTTCACAGTCTGAATCGTCCTAGAAAAAATATATAAACAAAATTCTAAGATGACTTGTGTGGAGAAGAAAAACCATAGGATAAATGAGCTTTGATACCAAATGTTATGATCCAACACCTTCAAAATGCTAAAAAATCAATAATTACAGTCCACTTCGAGGGGGAAACCTCCTTTTACAATAAATCCACTCTCGAATACAATATGAGATGACATAACATGATCCTAATACTAGATCTCCTTGATATATATATATATATATATATATATATATGATGATGATGATGATGATGATGATGATGATGATGATGATGATGAAAGGGTGCAATGAAGGTTTCTACCCGACCTACACATATAAAACTAGAAATGTAATAATTCAATATCTAGGGATTAATAAGGTGTTTTATACATAACATGGGGATTTTTATAGGGATTAGCATGATACCGCTCATGTTTGTGATATGTGATGTGCATGGTAGTGATATGATATCACGTGGTCAGTGATTCAACTCCAATATCATGATAGAATAGTAACTAAAAGAAGGTCAAGAAGGTTTTTGTAAAGGACACAAAGGTGACATTATTGTCCAAGGGAAATTTAACATGCCATTTAGGAATGTTCCCTGTGAGGGTTAATTGAAACAACCCAATTTTGATGGAGTCTTTTGTGATTCTAGTAGAGGAATGGCATAAATGAAAATTCATTACATGGTTGGATGATTCCTCCCCAACTTTTCTATTGAATTTGGGAATGTTTGAGGGAAACTTCGTAAGCATAGGTAGCCAAGTTGTGTCATGAAGGATGGGGTCATTTATAAGTTTGGAAAGGTCTGGAAGATTCAAATTTTTTGTGAATATAAATATTTTTGATGGAGAGGTTCCTTTTGTAGGATGATTATTTAAGGGTGGAGGGGGTGGAGGAGGTGTTCCTTCAGATCCTTCAAATTATCTCATTCATGTTGTGCCTACCATAATATATTTAGCTATGTGTATGGTAGTGCTCCTATCCAATGAGATGGGTCGACTTGATGAAATAACATCTATCCTAAGAGATTGTTTTGGACAATAAGGGCTCGTAATGGTGACTTGTCCCCATTTTTTTGAATTAGATTTAAGTGATAATGAAATAAGTTCCTTGATTATGAAAATATTTTACCAAAGAAAAAAAAAATATACAAAAAATGATGAACAAAACTTCTATGACTCCACAACTCAAACAAATCTAGATGAAAAAATTGGTCCTTCTGATTGAATTTTTGTCAGAGGTGGTGAAATCCATAAGGGGTGCATCTAAGTGAAGGTAGAATGAAACAATTATAATGACATAAATTAAAATGATGAAATCCAAGGGATGATACACTATCTTCTTTAGGTACCACTCACAGCCTTGTTGGTAAGTCACCTAGATATAAGTCCTAAAAGTGGACACTGAGTTGCCTCTTCATGATGATAAACCATGGTAATTGTCGTGAGTTAGGTGTTTTCATTAAGGAAGGACATATGGGATGAATCTCTTGGTGAAAATGTAAAAAAGAAGGTGTCACTCCGATTAATTTTCCAACTATTTGACACTCCATAATATGCATTCATCCACTAATTAAGTGTGAATAGGAATCCTGTTAAGCCCTATACAAAGTTCCATGTTATGTATAAAACCATTTATTAAGCCCAAGATATTGAATTATTATATTTCTATTGTTATATGTGTAGGTTGGATAGAAC
>JZKD02S1621738.1:16453-27406 GCA_000966675.3 Picea glauca | reverse complement strand
TATATATATATATATATATATATCAAGGAGATCCATAATTAGAACCATCTTATCTCATATTGTATTATAAAGTGGATATATTGTGAAAGGAGGTTTCCCCCTTGAAGTGAACTGAAATTATTGACTTTTTATCATTTTAAGGCATTGGATCATAAATTTGGTATCGAATCTCATTGATCCTAGGGGTTTTCTTCTCCAAACAAGTCATCTTAGCATTTTCGTCATAAACTTTTTTCTGGGATGATTCAAACCACCAAAATTGGAGGTTATTTGGAGGAAATATGTATTGATGAATGCAACTATGCAAGACATCCTCTAGCTTACAAACCTGTGAGCTATGGAACAAAGCATATATGCGAGTCTTTCTCTCATCTTACAAACCTGAGAGAAATCCCCTAAGAAGGGTTTGAGGTTCGTGCCTGGGACAGATCCAGGAACATAGAGATGACCTCCTCCATGATGTGAGTGAGAAGAAATATAGATGATTATCTGGTGGAAAAGCGATCTGTTGAGTTAGGATGTGCCTGTGGCTGAGCACAAGGTGAACGTGAGAAATCCCAAAAGTGTTGGGCACATTGTCATGTGAACATAAATGAAGATGATGTGATGGCCTCCTTTGAGAAACAGAGTTGATGAGATGAATCCAGATGATTCTCCTATTTTTGGCAGTGGGAAAGCAGATCTGTAGAGTGGATGCACCTATGGACAAGAACAAGTGAACATGTGAAGACCTGGTTCATCTGTGTAATGCAGTGAATCAGATCTATGACATCCCTATGGATGTGCCCCTAGTGGATGAGCACTAGTGGGTGTATCAGATCCTTTGCTATATATATTGTTCAAGAGTCAAACCTACCTGTAACACTAATTGTTATGTAAAGGGTACAGGTCGGCCCCACCTTAATGTGATTAATAATAAATGTAAAAGATAATTAATATTAATATTAATCATATTAAATAATAAATATAATAATAAGTATATTTGACTTAGAGAGGTCGGCCTTGTTGTGCCAATAGATGCCCTTGTTAATTAGTCAAAGTCTAATATAAGTAGGAGATGATTCTCCATTGTAGAATCATATCCTTCTTGCGTGTTTTGGAAATTTCAGCAAGTAATTCTCTTTGGCAAAGGTGCACACCTCTCTTGGGCACTAGTCTTCTAGGGCTTAAGAACCCTCTTGTGTGCTAAGTCATTCTTGGAGGTGAAAGGTCTTTATCTTGAAGAATATAGCAAAGGATTTGGCCGAGTTTTTCTCCCTTGTTGAGAAGGGTTTCCCAAGATATATCTTGTGTACTTGTGAATGGTGTTTCTTCTTGTGATATTGGTTGTTGCAACATTCTTGTTTATGGTTAAGACATGATGAAATTGAAATGAACTACATGCTTAACCTAGATTATGAAAAATCAACATGGTATAAGAGCGTAGGTCTTGAAGAACCCATTGCACAAGCATCTTTCACAAGAAAAGAAAAGGAAAAACGTCACTATTGTTGTACAAGAAAATTAGGGCTTTTTATTGAAGAGGAATTTCACCCCAAAATCCATCTAGAAAAGTGAGCCCTAGCTCAAGGAACTCTTTGGCACCTTCAGTGAACCTTTTTAGTGGATAGAAATCTTGGAAAGTGAAACCCTAGTTTTCACCAGTACCAGATGAACTAGAAAACCAGAAGTACCAGAAGTACCAGAAAACCAAAAGCACCAGTCCAGAAATCCGCTGGTCAAGTTTGAGGGGGGAAAATTTGAATTTTTAGAAATCTGACTGTACCATCATACTCGCCTCAACTCAGCGCATCTAGCCCCTAGATCAGAATTTAAAAATTTGAAGTTTGAAAATTAGGGTTTCCTCATAAAACCCTAGGTTGCAATTGCAGTTTCAGAATAAGTTGCAGTTGCAGTTTCAATATTAGTTGAAGTATCAGTTGTAGTACTAGTTGCATTCACCCTTGAAGTTCTTAAGAGTTGGTAATTATTACCGCTGCTACTAGATGGTGCCACTACTTGCAAATGCTATCAGAGGTATGTACTCATGTATGTTTACATTGTTAAGCTTTAAAGGGTATTTTCAGTAGAAGGGATCTCTTACTATTGATCTAGAAGGATCTCAAGATCCAACAAATTTAGAGGAATAATTCAACCCAGGTTTGATTATTCTGATATGCATATATTTTTTATGACATTATTTTGATCTAGGTTGCATGTTGAAGCTATGACCATCATACTAACCTTTGGTCAAAATTAAATTCAAAGTTTTAGATAGATTAAAGTTGATATCATAGAGTTTATTCTCTAACCCAACCTTCTGTCAAGATATCATATTTTCCTAGTACAAAAGACAGGTTGAAGAAATCACTTGTCACCTTGAGTGAAGAAGAATTGGAAGAAAAGAAACACACACTCATTCTTGAGGACAATACTCCAGGTTCTAGGTTTGATTAATTAAGATAATAAGATTCAAAATTACACATGACAAAGTTGATTACTACCCCTTACAAGTAAACACTATAGTTGAGATAATAGTCTTTGTAAAGTATTATACTTGGTAGCATGTGAGCGTATTGACATAAATGCTTAATGTAACATATACAACTAACATCTCTTCTAGGAGAAACTTCTCATGTTGATCCCATGTTACAATGGAGGAATGTTTGATCACAACACTAGAAGAGTGTTGACCTCATTTCCTATTGTATTCCTTACTTTTGATATTTGCTTCAGATAGGTCACAAGTGATATCTCTAAAGGAGCTACTGTGATGATTATTCGTGTTTTTGTTTTATCTACTATTATCAAAAGAGTATTATTCTTGCTTGTTGTTTTGTTGACCTTATTCAGGTCACAGATGATAACCTTGAGGAAGCCACAATGAAGGTTGTAGAAGGCAACATATTAGATGAGATATGAAGCAGACTATGTACATGACCATATACATTCATGTACCCAAAGAAAATAAGTCCAAGCTGGATCCTTTAGGAAGAAAGGATACAATGAATCTTCAAAGACATATCTAGAAAGAGACAGATTAAGACAAGCAGAGACATTGTCCTTGAAGAAGAAACAGTTTTTTCAAAGAACCAGAGAATCTCAAATGGAGATTGACAGTGAGACAATACCTTCTCCCCCTTCAGAAATTCAGAGGGAGACAAACATTACTTCAGGTTATCCAGGATCTCTAGTTGATATGTTCAGAGATATTGTAGTAAGGCATAAAATTCCTACCTAGACTCACTCTGCAAGAGGCAGAGAAACATACAAGACTCTCAAGACACATTCCGAGAAAGCAAAAGAGATTTTTGAGCTATCCTTCAGTCACGAGACACTTCATTGATGCTGATACTCCTTGTCTTACAGAAGAAACAAGAGAACCAATATGGAAAGATGCCATAACATAAGAATACCATTATATATTAAAGAATGATGCATAAGATATTATTCAGGGACCATAAAGAGAAGTCTGTGGTAACTTCCAAATAGATCTATATGATCAAGCATGTAGCTAATGGAATATTCGAGAAATACAAAGTGAGATCTATAGCCAAAGGTTTCTCATAATAAAAGGGAGTTATCTATGATGAGACACTTGACCCAGTGAACCCGATACACTTCCATCCATACTACCATCCATTAGTTGGAAACTATAATAGATAGATAGATTCTTGATGAGTTTTAGCAAGAGTATTGTTGAACCAAAACTATACAGTGTGGTGACAAGAACCTGATCCTGATGACTTATTCAGAAAGCGTTTTTGACTTCTGAAATTGAGATGAAGAATCCAAGTATGATGCACTACTTATTGGGACAAGAAGCATGACAAAGGACCGATAAGATTTTCCTGAGTCAAGGAAAATATACAATGAAAATATTAAAGAAGTTCAGTATGACAGAATGAAAATTCCACCATGATGGATTTAAAGAAGAATATTGATGATGATTCATACGAGACTGATCCATAGCTGATTGGACCACTAATGTATCTGGTTAACACCAGACTAGATTCATACCATGTAGTGAATGTGCCTAGTCATTTCATGAGTCAACCAAGACAAACCCACTAGACAACAACAAAACATGTATTGAGATATATACAAGGCACAATTGAATATGGCCTGAGATATGCCTCCAGTGTGAAACTGAGTTTGCAGGATATATCGATTCAGATTGAGTAGAAAGTATAGTGGACCGAAAGAACACATCCATTTGATGTTCTACCGTGAAGTTTGCCATGGTTTCCTGATGCAGCAGAAAACAAAACTCTATGGCCTTGAGTACCACGGAGGAAGAGTATATAATCATCAAGTGTGAAAAGCAATGTGGCTTCACAAGCTTCTGATAGATTTACTTGACCATGAGATGGATCCTATGATGATGGCCAAGAGCCGTGTGTAAATAAACTTGAGAACCCAGTGTTTCCTAATGGATTGAAACACGATGAGATGAAATAATAATTATATTAGAGATATGATGCAAAAGAAAATTGTAGACTTGTAGTACCTTCTTAAACCTGAGTAGACTGCAGACATTTACACCAAATAAACTTGGTGAAGAACGCCTTTCGAGTTAAGAGGGAGTATGGATGAATTTAGCCAAAAACAAAATTTAGAGTATATTTGTGTGAGACTTGGCTTGATGAAGAATGCCTCCCTAACTAAGAGGGAGTGTTGATGAATGCAACTATGGGAGACATCCTCCAACTTACAAACCTGTGAGATGTGGAACACAACAACTATGTGAGTCTTTCTCTCAACTTACAGACCTGAGAGAAATCCCCTAAGAAGGGTTCGAGGTTCCTAACCGGGACAGATATAGGAATGTAGAGATGACCTCCTCCATGATGTGAGTGAGAATAAATCTAGATGATTATCCGGTGGAAAAGCGATCTGTTGAGTTAGGATGTGCTTGTGGCTGAGCACAAGGTGAACATGAGAAATCCAAAAAGTGCTAGGCATATCGTCATGTGAACATAAATGCAGATGATTTGATGGCCTCCTCTGAGTAGTAGAGTTGACGAGATGACTCCAGATGATTCTCTTTTCGGTGGCAGTGGGAAAGCAGATATGTAAAGTGGACGTGCCTGTGGACGAGCATAGGTGAACGTGTGAATACCTAATTCATTTGTGTAATGCAGTGAATAAGATCTATGACATCCCTATGGATGTGCCCCTAGTGGATGAGCACTAGTGGGTGTATAAGATCCTTTTCTATATATATATATTGTTCAAGAGTCAGACCTACCTGTAACCCTAATTTTTATGTAAATGGTACAGGTCGGCCCCACCCTAATGTGATTAATAATAAATGTAAAAGATAATCAATATTAATATTAATATTAATTATAATAAATAATAAATATAATAATAAGTATATTTGACTTAGAGAGGTCAGCCCTGTTGTGCCAATAGATGCCCTTGTTAATTGGTCAAAGTCTAATATAAGTAGGATATGATTCTCCATTGTAGAATCATATCCTTCTTGTGTGTTTTGGAAATTTCAGCAAGTACTTCTCTTTGGAAAAGATGCACACCTCTTTTGGGCGCTAGTCTTCTAGGGATTAAGCACCCTCTTGTGTGCTAAGTCATTCTTGGTGGTGAAAGGTATTTCTCTTGAAGAATATAGCAAAGGATTTGGCTAGGTTTTTCTCCCTTGTTGAGAAGAGTTTCCCAGGATATATCTTGTGTACTTGTGCATGGTGTTTATTCTTGTGATATTGGTTGTTGCAACATTCTTGTTTACGGTTAAGACATGATGGAATTGAAATGAACTACATGCTTAACCTAGCTTATGAAAAATCAAGAATATCAAGGTATATGTGGTAACAATTTCAGCTTCTGGGTAGTCATAATTTCGGAGATACACCTTGTCGAAGATAGGGTATCTGACTAGTCCTATTAACTAGTCTCAAACATATGGTCTGGGTAAAATAATCATATATTCTTCCACGAGGATCCAAATTCAATGATACTAGTTGAATTTGGAAGAGAATATTCCATAGTATTTGTGTTACAATTTTGAGATACATATATCAAATATTGGACATGTGGCATTGTGTACAATTTCATTCTCCCAGAAAGGCCAAAAATCAACAAGGTTTGGGAAAGTTACTCTAACTTTCAATTGGCACATCCAATTTTGGTAAGACCTGTCACATTGTAGAGCGGGCATTTTAGAGTACCAAAGTATGAAATTTTAGACTGAGAAGTGCCAAAATTATAGTAATACATCAGAAGTAAGATCAACCAGGAGGATAGACTCCAAATTAAGGGTTGAAAGGTACGTAACTTGTAATTGGCATCAATTTTTATTGGAATATCTATTTTTGGTGTTTGTGATAAAGAGGAAAAAGAGGAGCATTATTATTTTCATTCTAGATGGGTCCAAAAAACATGTCAACACCAATTAAGCCTCCAAAAGTCTCATCTATAACTCATGAAGTAAATGATGAGATACATAACATGTTTTCCAAATTGGAGGAACAAATTAATGATTGAAATGCCAAGTCAATAACAAATGATTATTTCATAAACTGACAAAGAAAAATTCAAGAAATGGAAAGGGACATGGGTGAAATGGAAAATAAAATGGAAGAAAATAAGAATGACATGAAAAAGAAGATGAATAAAATGGAAAATAAGATGGATGAAAATAAGAATGCCATTAAAGAAGAAATACAAAAACCATGAAGGAATAGAAAAATTCCATGTATTCAATGATATTTCATGCTCTAGATGAGAGACTCTATAAAGGAAACACCAAAATGAAAGGAACTCAAGAAATTAAAGGTAGTATTTTGGTTAAACAACCTACCGATAATAAGCAATTTTCTAGTGGATTTAAATCTAATAGTGGAGTTAATTATGGTGGGGGTCCTAAACTCAACTTTCCCAAGATTTAATTAAATAAGTTTGATGGACAATAGGTCTTTACTAGGGTGAACCAAATGGAGCAATATTTTTATAATATTATGGATGATCAGAAAATGATTCACATAACAACTTTTAACTTTGAGATAAAACCATATCAATGGTATCAATGGATAGTAAAAATGAAACCCCTTCTTTATCATTATACTTGGGGTCTATTTACAAGAGACTTAGAAGCACAATATGGGAAAGTGTGGGAACATGACTACTTTAGTCAATTGAAAAGAATCAAACAATTAGGGGAAATTGAAGATTATAATTCAAAATTTAAGGTATTGGCCAAAAGGGTCGATGGCATAAGTGATAAACAATTGTTGGAAGCTTACATGGGTGGATTAAAAAAAGACATAAAACATGAGATTTTCTTAAGACATATTACAAATATTATGGAATCTATGAAAAATGTTTGTCATATTTAAGAAAAAAATAAGTCTACACACAAGTCTACCATTGGAGCATACACAACAAGCATAGATCGTTTTGTAGGTCATAATACAAGTGTACCTCAACAAACAAGGTTGACACCTCAACAAATGGATTAAATAAGAACAAAAGGACTATGTTTCAATTGTGACAAAAAGTACAGTAAGGTGCATAAATGCGGTGAGAAGAAATTGTTCTACATAGACTATGACGATGAAGAAGATAGTGTACCTCAACCAACAAGGTTGACACCTCAAAAAATGGATGAAATAAGAGAAAAAGGACTATGTTTCAATTGTGACAACATGTACAACAAGGGAAATAAATGTGGTGAGAAGAAATTATTCTACATAGACCGTGAAGAGGAAGAAGAGTAGGAATTGGAACCGCCACGAGATCCATATCTAGAAGAGACTACTCCAACAATATCTTGTCATGCATTGGCCGACATTAGTACTCCACAAACCCTCAATATACAAAGATACATAAAAAATAAAAAGGTAACAATATTGATTGATTTTGGTAGTACCCATAACTTCATCAATTACAAATTAGAAAAAGATCTCAACTTTTTTGTATATCCCACACTAGAGTTTCAAGTAATGATTGCAGATGGATGTACCATAAAATATTCAGGGAAATTCCATAGTATTGAGCGCGACATGGTGGAGTATTTTTTGGATAGCCCCATGATTTCCATCCAAATGGGGGTATCGATGTTGTATTAGGGGTCCAATGGTTACAACCATCGGGAACAAAGGAATTTAAGTTTCAATATCTTTTCATGAAATTTTCCTCAGATGGAAAGAAAATTGAGCTTAGAGGTATCCAAGGGAAACCCTCTAAAGTGATAAGATATATTAGCATGACAAAATTACTCAAAAACAGACACTAGGGTGTAATTTCACAATTGTGCTCACTTGATGTTCAAACATCTATATTCCCTTCTACATCTATGACACTAGGGTTTCCTATCGCTGGCATTGATGAATTGCATGGAGAAAAATTCTTTACTAATTTGGATCTTCGTTCGAGATATCATCAAATAAAAATGAGACGAGAAGATATTCTTAAAACAAATTTTAGAACACATGAAGGTCATTATGAGTTTTTAGTTATTCCATTTGGACTTACTAATGCAACTTCGACATTTCAAAGCTTGATGAATTCTATTTTCAAACCCTTCCTTGGAAAATTTGTATTATTACTTTTTGATGACATACTAATCGACAACAAATATTGGGAAGAGCATGTACAACATGTTGATAGAGTATTACAACTATTGGAAGAGAAAAAACTTTATGAAAAGCTTTCCAAGTGTTCCCTTGAGGTTCAAGAAGTGGAATATTTGGGTCATATTGTATCTCATGAAGGTGTAAACGTGGACCCTAACAAAATTAAATCTATGAGGGGATGGCCAATTCCCAAAACCTTTAAGAAACATATAGGATTCTTAGGAATGACATGATATTACCACAAGTTTGTCAAGAATTACGGTCAAATAACAACACCTCTAACACCATTATTAATGAAGGAAGAATTTTATTGGACCAAATAAGCAACCCAAGCTTTTGAAAAACTAAAGGAGGCTATGTGTACAACTCCTGTCTTGGCCACATCTGACTTTACAAAATAATTTATTATGGACTATGATGCCTAAGACCATGAAATTGGTGCAGTTTTAATGCAAGAAGGGGGAGCCCTTTCCTTTGAAAGTAGTCAAATTAAAGGAAAAAACTTAGTCAAACCCATTTATGAAAGATAAATGTTGGCCATACTACATGTAGTTCAGAAGTGGTTCCCTTACCTAATAGGAGGACACTTCAAAGTTAAAATAGATCATGATAGTTTGAAGAAATTCTTGGAGCAATGATTATCTTCAGAAGAGAAAAAAAATGGGTTACAAAGACATTCGGTTATGAATTTGAAATTATCTACAAAAAATGAAAACGTAAAGTGGTAGTAGATTCCCTTTCAAGGAAAGAAGAAGACAAAAGATTCACTATGTACTATTTCTATTCCACAATCTGATTGGATTGAAGAATCAAGGATAGAATGGAAGCAAGATCAAGAGGTATGAAAGATCATTCAACAACTACATGAGGACCCCATTTTAGTAGATAATTTTGTATGGAAGAATCATTTTCTATAGTACCACGATCACCTATATTTATGTAAGAATTCCCAACTCAAACAAAAGCTCCTTCTGGAATTGCACACTTCTCCTATAGGGGGACCTTCATGATTCTTGAAAACAAACCACAGGATCAAGAAGGATTTCTTCTGGGAAGGTATTAAAAATGATGTTCAAAATTTTGTGTCTGAATGTTTGGTTTTCCAACAGAATAAGGGAGGGAGAATCAATAATCCAGTTCTCATACAATCAATAGCTATACCAAGTCAACATTGGGAAGAAGTTTCAATGGATTTAATTACAGGTTTACCCAAATCTGAAGGAATGATTGTCATCATGGTAGTAGTGGATTGACTAACAAACTATGCCCATTTTTTCTCTCATTCTCATCCTTTTAAAGAAAGTACAATAGCCACAACATTCATGGAAATAGTTCAAAAGCTACATGGAGTCCCTAAGATTATTGTAAGTGACAGAGATCTAATTTTCAAGGGAATTTTTTGGACTGAATTATTTTCTTGTTTAGGTACTCAATTGGCTCACAAATAATCTTGCCACCCTCAATCTGATGGGTAAACCGAGATTCTGAATAAATGTATAGAATTATTTCTTCATTGCTTTGCATTTGATAAACAAACACAATGGGTCAAGTGGTTTCCCTTGGCGGAATGGTGGTACAACACATCCTTCCATACTTCATCAATAATTTCCCCATTTCTATCACTTTATGGATATAATCCTCTATCCATCACATCACCCTTGAAAGGGAATACAAAGGTTAAAGCAATGGAGGACCACATAGGGAACCAAAAACTATAGGTCCTCAAACTATTGAAATACAACTTGGTTATGACACAAAATAGGATGAAACAACAATCAAATCAACAACACAATGAAAGGGAATTTGAAGTGGGGGATTGGGTATTTCTAAGACTACAACCATACAAACAAATGTTCCTCAAGCAATAAAAGAAGGACAATAAATTAGCACCCAAATATTATGGCCCCTATAAGGTTTTTCAAAGGATTGGAAGTATGGCTTACAAATTGGAGTTGCCTCCATATTCACGTGTACATTCAGTCTTCCATGTTTCTTTCTTAAAAAAGGTCACTAGAAACAAGATCTCAATCTAAACTATTTTACCAAAGATTGATGAAGAAGGGAAAATCATACTAGAGCCATAAACAATCCTTGAAACATGAATTGAGAAGATGAGAAATCGAGCAATTATAGAGTACCTTCTCAAATGGAAGAACCTACTAGTGGAAGAGGTGACATGGAAATATGAGTTCTTAGTGTAGAAGCATCCGTGGTTAGTCAAGTGTTGAGGAAAAAACTTGTTTGAAGGGGAGGGGCATGTTAATCTATAGACAAAACCCTGTGTTATGTATAAAACCCCTTACCAAGCCCTAGATATTGAATTATTACACTTCTAGTGTTATATGTGTAGGTTGTCTAGAACCCTTCATTGCATCCTTTC
>JZKD02S1621727.1:82535-94275 GCA_000966675.3 Picea glauca | reverse complement strand
TCTGAGATTGTTGGTTTAATCATATAGATCTGCTGTTGTATTCAGAGCTGTTCATTACTGCTTTAGATCTGAGTTATATTCATATGTGATCTGAGTTGTTCTTCTCTTAAGTTGCGGCTGTCTACTTTACATGTGGTCTATCTATGATTGAGTTACAGATCTAGTTGCCTTGAGTATTGAATTTTAAAAGAGCTTACTGTTTTTGCAAATTTACCCTAAAACTAACACCCCTCAAGGGTCTGCACGAACATCTTCATCACCACATCCTCATATTCCACCTCAAAATCATCCTCAAATTTCAAAAAATCAGTCAAGTGATCCGCAACTGATATTGCATTGTTCCCTGCAAACTTTGGTAAGCATTTTCTATATTCATCTATAGGCAAGTCATGAGGCTGATTAGGAATTGCAACAAAACTTAGGGGGCATTAACAATCAAAGTAAACCTTATTGGATTCACAACTCCAACCATAATATTAATCTGAGATGAAAATGATCACAGTTGTTTCCACAGTAATAGGTTGAGATGAAAATTGGCATGAACCCAAAGGAGTCAAAGTTATACTCACCAAAGAATTGGTCGAAAGAGTATTAGCATGGGAAAACTTACCAAAGAACTCGATACGCTTACCATTTTAGGAAGAGTTCTTGGTGGAATTATATTCTGATTCCGAAATAGATGCTCATGTTCGCCAAGGCTTGAAACAATGTCTTTCATATGGTTGAATCTGGGTGATTCCCTTGAGTTCCCCAGTGGATCCAACCCTATAAAATGTGGAGTTTCCAGGTGAGTTTGAAAACCAAAAAGAAATCAGAAATGCTCACCAATGTCGTTATTGAAAACTGGGAAATGATGACAATCTCCAACAACGACACCAATTTGTTAGCACAGTTTTTCGCACTCAAATCAGATCTGGAATAACAATAAATCAGCAATGAAAAACCATGTAATTGTAGGAGATATTGTACCTGAGTGTCACTGGCAGATCCCTCTCCGTTCGAGCTGGTGCTTGCCAACCTCAGGAGGGGTGTCCCTAGACTTTCCTCCCATTGTTTTCAAACTGTAAAGTCTGCAAAAAGACCATAAAAACAGCAGCAATAAAAGGTATTTTTGGCTGCGATTTAGAGTCGACAACCAAAGGTTATAAAGTTTTGATTTTAAAGTGTTTGTGGTGAAATCCCTGCAACGTTAGCTTAAAAGAGATGAAAGAAAAGGGAAAGAAGGCGCTGTTAAGTGGCTAAAATATACCAAAATAATAGACTAATAACTTATAAATCATGCACAAAATCCAACACAATATCAACAAACCATGAGAGATTGATACAAGCACAACAAAGATTTATTCCTGCATTCACTAAAAAGCTAATTGCACCACAAAGACAGACATAGAAACTAGTATAGTGATGATCCTTGCACAAAGAAAATATAAGTAGAAAGAGAAGAGAGAAAGTGAGAAAGTCTACTACTGCTGAAGAAATTCGACCAATAAACAATGGAGAAACCTTGAATATATACAACCATGAGGGTGAATATCCCCAGAAAAGCCATCTCCTCCTGCAATGCGCACTAGAAAAAGGAGTGAAGTAAAGTGGCCATACACCTCGTGTAATTGTTGTGGTTGCTCCAAGTTTAACTGAAGATATCTGGGGGAGGAAGGATCCACGCACATTAAGGGATAAGGAAACTATGGTGCATGGGTGAGGTGGAGGAAATAAGCTATCTGCGTGGGCTAGGAATATAGGCACATAGGAGGGAGTTAAGTGGACGAGATGACGGAGAACATGCGCTAAAAAAGGGAATTAAGGAAAAGGATATGCGCATGGGATGAAAGAGAGGGAGACAAGTGGAAGAAAAGGGAGGCTGAAATGTGCATAGGTTAAGGGAATTTAGATGAGGAGATAAGGAGTTAAGTGGAAGAAGATATGTCCTAAAAAGGGAATTAAGTGGAAGAGGATATGCACATGAGAGAAGATAAGCGTGACAGAGGAGTGAAGTGGGAGAGAGGGGGAGTTGGTCTTTAGCCGACTCAACCATGCCAACTAGCAACACACACCATGTGCCACCTCATCTCAAGTCAATGCATGTGCTTTGACATCCTCATGCATGCACCTTGATTGACTCAACCATGCATGCACCTAATTTTTTCCACTTGTCACACTCTGAGACTACCACATGTCGCAACTTGCAACTGCCACATGTCATCCTGCATGGCAACTGTACCTACCAATAATAGCACTGCTAAAAATAGACATGCTAAAAATAGCAGCAGCCCGAAAAACATGAAACGACAAAAAATGTCTAGGACTATTAGGAGAACCTTTCCATATATAGTATGCCTAAAAATAAGCACTGCTAAAAATAGAATCTCGTCGCATGTCACTAAAAATAGGCTCATCGGATTCGATTTTCTGCAAGGAACCTAGATGTGTGCTTGGAATCGTCATCTAAATCCTAGAGCTTCAACTGCTATAAATAGTAAGTGTTGGCATGTCGTCCGAAAAAGGCTCACTAGAATTGTGAGCTCGCAAGGACTCTAAATATATGATCAAAAACTGCCATGCGGACCTTTGAACTCTCCTAAAAAATAGAAAATCTACCAAAAATAACCATCTCTCTCTAATCTATGAAAACCTGTGAAAACTTTGTTTTTGAAGCAAGAAACACCACTAAACCAATCCTACACATGAACTCATATGGGAACCAACCCATGAACTCATATGGGAACCAACCCTGACTCATGCAAAGCTATCTTTGGGAAAACTATCTAAATGCCAACCGAATAAGACATGCTAGCTCTTAACCCTCAAGATTTGCAAGTGAGAAAATCCAGGGGTTAACAGGGAGGAAATCTCAACAACCTCTCCGAAGAGGTGTACAGTCATCTCCAAGTGTAATATCATCCAATCAAACCCTAATATGCTCAGGGGGTGCATTGTCCCATATGTGGGCTTCCTACCCTCTCAATGGCACATCAAGCTATATCTACAATATCGAAGCTCATCTGTCCAACGTCCAAGGTCCAGGAGGTGTGAAAAGGTGCCCCAGGGCATGTCAAATCATCAAAGGGCCCAACGCTCTGCATAAGTGTAGTCCCTGTTTACCCACCAAGTTGCACTAGGATGCACTTGTTCAAAATTCAGAGCTCGGAACCCCTATTTTTTTACTTTTTTACCGCATTTCCACACCCTGCGGGGCATTGTAATAAGATGAATTAGTATGATAAAGTTGTAAAAGGCTTGGCCTCCTGAGACTTAGACATGAGTGCATTACTCTAGAGTGTTTTTTTTACTTGTTAATTATATTTTGCTTTTCAACAATTTATAATTTCTAAGGTTTTTCACTCAATTCCTCCAAAGCTAGAGTATACACTCATTATTAGGCCTTAGCTTGGTCATCTAAGTCTAGTGTCTAATGTATATTACCATGATAATCATCCTCCTAGAGTCTCATGGAAATGCGCTAAGTCCCCCTTAGGTTTTTTAATGTTTTATGCAAAAATAAAATTTCCCGCAAAATCGAAATATTTTAATTGTAAATAATTCCTAAGATAAATAAGTGGTACTAGGAGGCATTATATGCCTTGGGGGTATTTGTTTTTTGACTTATAATTCCCACTTTACCTAAGAACCCACTTTTTGAGTTAAATTAGTGATTTTTAATCACTTAAAATCAATTTTACTCACAAATGGACAATAAAAGACAAAAAATCAGTAAATGTTATTTTTGGGGAAGCATGTCGGAGACATGTTTTGAGTTAACTCACCATCACTTGAGTTGACCAAACCTTGTTGGCACTTGGAGAAGAGTATTGAGTGAAATGGGTGTTGGATTACTTGAGTTAAGAGAAGATCTCATTGGGAAGTGCACCACTCTTGGGAGAGGTGGTGCATTCTTGAGGAGGGTGGCTAGATCTTGAGAGGTGGCGCCCTCCCTCTTGCTCTCTTTGCTCACACTTGGAAACTTTTGGAGATGTATGAGAGGTGGAAGGCATATGTTAACACTTGGATTCTCATTTGTCTCCAAGTTGTGCAACCTCCCTCCTCCATTGGGAACTCCAACCTCTTGGCTATAATTTGAAGGCATTGCTCCCATTGTAAGCTAGTTAGAGTAGGAGAGAAATGCTTGTGGTTGTAATACTATTGTACTATCATTTGGAATAAAAAGGCTTTGGAGGCTAGATTGGTGTAGTGATGCAAATGTCTAGATGCTAATTGNCGATTTAGAGTCGACAACCAAAGGTTATAAAGTTTTGATTTTAAAGTGTTTGTGGTGGAATCCCAGCAACGTTAGCTTAAAAGAGATGAAAGAAAAGGGAAAGAAGGCGTTGTTAAGTGGCTGAAATATACCAAAATAATAGGCTAATAACTTATAAATCATGCACAAAATCCAACACAATACCAACAAACCATGAGAGATTGATACGAGCACAACAAAGATTTATTCCTGCATTCACTAAAAGGCTAATTGCACCACAAAGATAGACATAGAAACTAGTATGGTGATGATCCTTGCACAAAGAAAATAGAAGTAGAAAGAGAAGAGAGAAAGTGAGAAAGTCTACTAATGCTGAAGAAATTCGACCAATAAACAATGGAGAAACCTTGAATATATAGAACCATGAGGGTGAATATCCCCAGAAAAGCGATCTCCTGCAATGCGCACTAGAAAAAGGAGTAAAGTAAAGTGGCCATACACCTCGTGTAATTGTTGTGGTTGCTCCAAGTTTAACTGAAGAAATCTGGGGGAGGAAGGATCCACGCACATTAAGGGATAAGGAAACTATGGTGCATGGGTGAGGTGGAGGAAATAAGCTATCTGCATGGGCTAGGAATATAGGCACATAGGAGGGAGTTAAGTGGACGAGATGATGGAGAACATGCGCTAAAAAAGGGAATTAAGGAAAAGGATATGCGCATGGGATGAAAGAGAGGGAGACAAGTGGAAGAAAAGGGAGGATGAAATGTGCATAGGTTAAGGGAATTTAGATGAGGAAATAAGGAGTTAAGTGGAAGAAGATATGTCCTAAAAAGAGAATTAAGTGGAAGAGGATATGCACATGAGAGAAGATAAGCGTGACAGAGGAGTGAAGTGGGAGAGAGGGGGAGTTGGTCTTTAGTTGACTCAACCATGCCAACTAGCAACACACACCATGTGCCACCTCATCTCAAGTCAATGCATGTGCTTTGACATCCTCATGCAAGCACCTTGATTGACTCAACCATGCATGCACCTAATTTTTTCCACTTGTCACACTCTGAGACTACCACATGTCGCAACTTGCAACTGCCACATGTCATCCTGCATGGCGATTGTACCTACCAATAATAGCACTGCTAAAAATAGACATGCTAAAAATAGCAGTCAGCCCAAAAAACATGAAACGACAAAAAATGTCTAGGACTACTAGGAGAACCTTGCCATATATAGTATGCCTAAAAATAGGCACTGCTAAAAATAGAATCTCGTCGCATGTCACTAAAAATAGGCTCATCGGATTCGATTTTCTGCAAGGGATCTAGATATGTGCTCGGAATCGTCATCTAAATCCTAGAGCTTCAACTGCTATAAATAGTAAGTGTTGGCATGTCGTCCGAAAAAGGCTCACTAGAATTGTGAGCTCGCAAGGACTCTAAATATATGATCAAAAACTGCCATGCGGACCTTTGAACTCTCCTAAAAAATAGAAAATCTACCAAAAATAACCATCTCTCTCTAATCTATGAAAACCTGTGAAAACTTTGTTTTTGAAGCAAGAAACACCACTAAACCAATCCTACACATGAACTCATATGGGAACCAACCCATGAACTCATATGGGAACCAACCCTGACTCATGCAAAGCTATCTTTGGGAAAACTATCTAAATGCCAACCGAATAAGACATGCTAGCTCTTAACCCTCAAGATTTGCAAGTGAGAAAATCCAGGGGTTAACAGGGAGGAAATCTCAACAACCTCTCCGAAGAGGTGTACAGTCATCTCCAAGTGTAATATCATCCAATCAAACCCTAATATGCTCAGGGGGTGCATTGTCCCATATGTGGGCTTCCTACCCTCTCAATGGCACATCAAGCTATATCTACAATATCGAAGCTCATCTGTCCAACGTCCAAGGTCCAGGAGGTGTGAAAAGGTGCCCCAGGGCATGTCAAATCATCAAAGGGCCCAACGCTCTGCATAAGTGTAGTCCCTGTTTACCCACCAAGTTGCACTAGGATGCACTTGTTCAAAATTCAGAGCTCGGAACCCCTATTTTTTTACTTTTTTACCGCATTTCCACACCCTGCGGGGCATTGTAATAAGATGAATTAGTATGATAAAGTTGTAAAAGGCTTGGCCTCCTGAGACTTAGACATGAGTGCATTACTCTAGAGTGTTTTTTTTACTTGTTAATTATATTTTGCTTTTCAACAATTTATAATTTCTAAGGTTTTTCACTCAATTCCTCCAAAGCTAGAGTATACACTCATTATTAGGCCTTAGCTTGGTCATCTAAGTCTAGTGTCTAATGTATATTACCATGATAATCATCCTCCTAGAGTCTCATGGAAATGCGCTAAGTCCCCCTTAGGTTTTTTAATGTTTTATGCAAAAATAAAATTTCCCGCAAAATCGAAATATTTTAATTGTAAATAATTCCTAAGATAAATAAGTGGTACTAGGAGGCATTATATGCCTTGGGGGTATTTGTTTTTTGACTTATAATTCCCACTTTACCTAAGAACCCACTTTTTGAGTTAAATTAGTGATTTTTAATCACTTAAAATCAATTTTACTCACAAATGGACAATAAAAGACAAAAAATCAGTAAATGTTATTTTTGGGGAAGCATGTCGGAGACATGTTTTGAGTTAACTCACCATCACTTGAGTTGACCAAACCTTGTTGGCACTTGGAGAAGAGTATTGAGTGAAATGGGTGTTGGATTACTTGAGTTAAGAGAAGATCTCATTGGGAAGTGCACCACTCTTGGGAGAGGTGGTGCATTCTTGAGGAGGGTGGCTAGATCTTGAGAGGTGGCGCCCTCCCTCTTGCTCTCTTTGCTCACACTTGGAAACTTTTGGAGATGTATGAGAGGTGGAAGGCATATGTTAACACTTGGATTCTCATTTGTCTCCAAGTTGTGCAACCTCCCTCCTCCATTGGGAACTCCAACCTCTTGGCTATAATTTGAAGGCATTGCTCCCATTGTAAGCTAGTTAGAGTAGGAGAGAAATGCTTGTGGTTGTAATACTATTGTACTATCATTTGGAATAAAAAGGCTTTGGAGGCTAGATTGGTGTAGTGATGCAAATGTCTAGATGCTAATTGTCAATGTGCCAAATTTGTGCAGTGATGTTGTTTCAATTATTTGCTTTCAATTTGTTGAATATGGATATGATCTATTAAACTGGTTTGTCTTTTTAGATCAATTGTCTCTCCTTGAATAACAAGATTTATTAAGCTTGCTTTCATTTCTAAGTCTTGCTGTTTTACATATGCAATTGAAGATTTCATGCTCTTCTTGTTTGACTGACATGTTTTCCAGATTTCATATGTAGGGAGTGTTATCGCACAGTTTGTAGTTAAGGTAAAAGACAGATGAAAGAAAGACAAACTGGCGTAACTGAGACTATCCTACCACTGTCACCTCAATAGGATAGCTCTTTTTGTTTAAGGTGGTAGGCCCAGGGGAGACATCCCCGGTGACCTAGGGTTCTAAGAAGGCAAAGGCTTAAAAGGCTAAGTGATATTTTCCCCCTCACAAGTCACCACCGATCAGAAAGTCCCAACTAATCAGCCAATAAAGATAAGTAATAACCAAAAAGTGTACCTGCCCGAGACAAAGCAACATGAAAACTATACATGTGCAAGGTCACTTGTTGTTTAGTACTTCATATAATCAAAGACTTTCTGATAATAAGCAATTGACCAATAATATCGATGAAGTAAATCAATGTTTATACAATAGCAATGATTACACAATATCACTTTACAATAAATGTTAAAGAAACTTTGCAATGATGAATGGAAAATCAATGTAACAATACTAGAAGCAACGCTTTAGCCAATCTTTCAATTGCTTTAAAGATATAATAAATGTTGCAATGTATAAAGATAACTCAAGTAGATGATAGCAGCAATAGGGTTAGTAAGTGTTAGTCTAAGCTAGGGTTAGAAGGATTAGTAGTTGTTCAAGAATGTTTAGAAGTTGTGTATGATCAAGGTACTCAACCCAGGAAGTCTTAGATCAATGCATTACTAGCGCAAATGGAGTCAAAACAACTGCAAATGTTGAAGGGCCGAAATGATAGTGATAGGGCTAAAGACAAGAGGGTTAGATGTTGAAATGTTGCTAAGGTAAGGCCTCAACAATGAAACCCTAGGGGAGAAAGGCTCACTAAGGTGTAGAAACCCTAGGCCTCAGTGCTTTCTCCTCCTTATTTAGCTCATTGACAAGATAAAAAACGGCTAGCTTGAGTAATAAATGGTAGGGCTAAAGACAAGAGAGTTTGAATATGAAGTGTTGCTAAGACAAGGCTTCATCAATCAAACCCTAGGGAAAAACGGCTAACTAAGGTGTAGAAACCCTAGGCCTTAGTGCGTTTTTCTCCTTCCTTAGCTTAATGACAAGATAAAAACGACTAGGCTAGAAGAGTAGAAGTAGCGTGTTGCTATGGCAAGGCTCTATCTAACTTCAGCAAAACAAAAATGACTCTTAGCTTAAACTTGGTAGGGACATGAAACAAGGACACCAACTTGTGCTTGTCTCCTAGGGTTTAATCCAACAAATTATAATAACAAAATGCAAGTAATAAATACCATAACCATTCAATAAAGAAGTGTTGCAGAAATTCACTTACAATTCACCAAGCATTCATATAGCCAAACCCTAGTTGTAAACCTTCCACCAAGAAAATGCCAAAATAGCCAAGAAAGAGCCTCTTTCAACAAGTGCGCATCAATTTTCAGCCAAAAAACCTAAAGGAGGGCACAAATTTCAGACCTCACTAAGTGTGAGTGAAAGATGATGTTTAAAATGAGAGTTTTAGCTCTCTACTTATACAATACCAAGTGACCTTAATAAAATTTAGGTCACCAAAAGGCCGACAATGCCAAAATACCAAATAATATTGTTTTACATTAAATGTCATAAATTAAACCCTAATCAAGCAAAAGTAAGACGTTGTGCCCTTTCTAGGGTGACGTTAGCCCTTTTTAGGGAATCATTGGCCTCCTGGAGCAAGACGTTAGCCCTCCTTGGGCTTCTCCAAGCTGCCACACCTGATACTACTTCCATAACTGTCGCCCAAAAATGGCCATAATGTTGGATGACATCATGGGCATGTTGAGTGACGTTATGGGCCTTCCAAGGCCAACGTTCCAATGGAGAGGGCACAACCCCCTAGGTAAGGCTCTGTCAGGGTACCTCTGTGGAACATCCTCCTCTTCTCCGGTGCAAATCCCTCTGTCCTGTCTCTGCCCCCTGCTGGGGTCTCAACATCCATCTGGTGGGCTTTTCATCCCCATGGAGGTCTGAACTAATCATCTCCCCATGTGTACCTATCCAACATGGTACCTGTTCGTCGGGCATGATCTTGCACATCAACAGATACGCCCTCCATGGGCGCATAAGTCACAAGGTTCATAGCAATGTTAATCACATCCAATCATCAATTTTATTAAACATGTGCATAAAACCCCTTTTACCCAGTCAAGTGCTCAAAAACATTATACAAATCTGCAAGGCAAGTTTGGAGGAAGTGACAGGGCGTCCTATTGGGCTAGTGTCCACTGGAAAAGGGATGTTTCCGAAAGAGATAAAATCCAAGTCATGTAAATGGGTGAGGTGGATAAGGGATGTCTTGACAAGGGGTGCAATGATAGCAGGGAAATGAAAAGCTTACCTGTGGGTGCCTTTGTAGAAGGCGAGTTGCACCTGTCCTGGATGCAAATGTTTCCAAGCCCATTCATGCCTTTTATTCTTATTTCTTTATTTCTTTTTCTTTCAAGAAGCTAATCAGGGGACACTTCCCTGGCGTGGTGACCAGTAGTGGCAATGTTACCCACAAGCACTTTCACGGAAATGAGAAGGTTGGCTCGTGATGAGACCCCCTTTCTCTTGTCCATGCAACCAAGAGCCACTACCCTGGCATGGTAACCAACTGCTAGTAGTGTCATACCGCTAGGTGCCCATGGACCTAATAGGCTGGCTCATGATGAGACCCCTTATCCTTTGACTAGGTCTTGTTTTATTATTTTTATTGGGTCCCTCTTGTTTCTTGCTGAGAAGCTTTTTACTGCTTTCTCGAGGATCCCCGGGAAAAACATCTCGAGGTTTTATTCTTAGGCTTTTATCTTTTGCCAACTGCTTTTACCTTCTGGGCCTTTAGCCCCTTCTTCCCACAAGGCAAGATGCAACCCTTAAATGATTGGCCAACCCAATGCCCGGACCAATGTAATGGGATGGATGAGCGGGAAGTAAGATGGAAAATTGTAAGTATGACTGTAGCAGACAATGAATTTTCAGAAATCCCCCTAGTGACAACTCAAGACCTATGGGCACAAGCTTACTAGGGCATCTTGTCATTCCCCCAGACATGGTCAAGTGGATAAGTATAAGATCCAAGCACCCATTAGAACAAAAAGAACTAGATGCATATATTCAAAGGTTTGGAGGATCAAAGTGACACATACCATGATACCCGGACTCATTACCTCATGGAGCAAAAACCATCTCTGATACAGCACCAAGCCGAAGTGATGGATGTTGTTGTTGCTGACAAAGTGGAGGCGCTGAAAGGAAGAAAAGATGGGCCCTCCAGGGCCATGCTCAAGTCGATCTGGCTCTCGGTACTCCATGTCTAGGACCTGTGGGCCTCGAGACATAATCTCCTTAGTTATCCCTAAAAGTGGGGGATAACCTCTGGCTCCAACTCGAGGACATGTGCTCACCGTAGAGCGCATGAGAACCTTAGCATTTCTGGCATAACCTGTAACCTGCTTGATCTCAATAGAAACTATCAATAATCATTTGGGGTGGTGATATCACCCCCAACTCATATACATAAAACTGAAAACAAACATATGTACAAGTGTGAAAGAAAACTCCTTTTGTATTTGGCCTGCTAACTTTGGATTGATGTGCCTTAGTTTTTGTCGGAAAGGTTTGGCCCCGTCTGTCAGGGGTATAGCATGTTGGATGACATCACCCCTATAGGCTTTTAATTCATCGTAATTCCAAGCAAAATTATCCTTGAATTCTCTTATGAGGTCTAGAATTTCAGCGCTTTCCTTCTCAGTGGTTCCTTTCCCTACCTTGACCATCCTTGGATCTATTTTCGTACCGATATTGAATTCTAGGGTTTCATCTGCTTGTTTGCTAGGCCTCTTTCTTTTTAAGACGTCGTGTCTGTCAAAGAGGTTTTCTAAAGGAATACATCCCTTAGGCAAGGTGTTATTCTAAAGGTTCACAACCTCTAAGTTCATGGAATCAGCCAGGAAATTTATTTGTGAATTGGTGAATTCTTTGTTGTTTTCCATAAACCTAATGATCTGGTCGTCATCCTCAAAGACTTGCCAATGTTCCAAATTATTAGGGACAGAAGGTCTAAAAAGGACTTCCATTTTGCATAGGTCTCAAAGTGGACCTGTTATCCCCGATATTAGGGATAACTAGGAGATCATGTCTCGAGGCCCACATGGTCCTAGACATGGAGTACCGAGAGCAGGAGCGACCTGAGCATGGTCCTGGAGGACC
>JZKD02S1621727.1:17015-37038 GCA_000966675.3 Picea glauca | reverse complement strand
ACAATAATGAGTCATATTTACATCAAACAATATTGGGTCCATTACCCAAACCTTTGTGCTACGGGGCTTTCTTCAAGGGTTGACATCAATGACAACCAACCTTAATCAACAAAACCCTTCCCATATATTCCTTCTGTGCTCGGGTGGATCCCAACTTCATTCTAACCACCATAAAAACCCTACAAAGAAACTTTTTTTGGAAGGGGGCAAATAATGAGCGAAAAATAGCTCTAATTAGTTTGGAAAAGATCTGCAAACCAAAATTAAAAGGAGGTCTCAGCTTACGGGACCTGGCCATTCTTAATAAAGTTCTCAGTGCTAATATTTGGTGGAGATGGCTAAAGAGACTCAAATACCTCTGGGACCAACTTTGGAGAAAGAAATGCGTTCCAAAAATTGCATAAAAGTAACTTATCAGATGGAATGAAAACACTTCGGGCTCCTTGATCTGGAACGCTGCAAAGCAAAGCCACTCTTTGATTGTAGATCATGCTTTTTGGGAAGTACAAAATGGACTGACAACTTCCTTTTGGTACGACTCTCGGAAACAATGACCCTCTCTAGCGCATAACCCCATTGCAAACAATCTTCTCTCCCCTACCACACAGGCGGGTCTAATCACAGTCGCGGACTACTGACAAGAGGACCCCCCTGGAGAAATATGGCACCATTGGAATTCCACCTGCACAAAACTCCACATTCCATCACACGTGGATCTTCAACCTTGGCACGAGTTAACCTTCTCTAGGAAAATTCAAATTCTTCAAGGAGACGACATCTTGAGATGGGGGCACTCCTCGAGGGGCACCTTCACCATCATAGAATCTTATAACATAAAGACAGCCTCCCAACAGTTCCCCCAAGAGCAAGTTTGGGCAAAAATATGGTCGACTAAGCATTGGCCAAAAATTAACACCTTCCTCTAGCTTTTCGCGAATAAAGGTATCCTCACCTAGGGAAATCTCACAAAAAGAGACTTTGTTGGGCCCTCCATTTTCCCTCTTTGCTGGAAATATTATGAATCTCAAAATCATCTTCTCAATCTCTTCTCCTATAGTACGCAAATTTGGGACTATTGTGCTTTAATCATGCGCACCATGGATCACAACCAAGAAGGCCTCAAGGAAACCATAGAAGGATGGAGAGACTCATCTTTTCATTCTCCTATCCTCAACCACATCTGGAAACTTCTTCCGGGTTTCATCCTCTGGAAGATCCGGAAAGAACACAATAGGAGAATATTCCATTCGTCTCATCTTGATTGGCAGACAATTTGGAAACACATACATGACAACATCAAAGAAACCACCCTCTTGCAGCCTTGGAAAGATGAGGACTTGTCTTGTCCTCCCCAAGAAAAGTGTATCTTGGACATATGGATCATCAACTTCCACCCATACTTTTCAAGGAAACCCCAAAAATCATAGCACCTCCAACTCTAAGGTTTATCAAGTTAAACTTTGATGGAGCCTCCAAAGGAAATCCGGGCTCTGCTAGCTTCAGAGTGGTTCTTCGCAACAATCAAGGAAACATTATGCTTATCACTACCGAAAACATTGGACACAACACAAACAATGCAATTGAGCTTTGGGGGTCTCATGAAAGGCTTACAACTTGCTCAAGAATATGGGTACCATAAGATGATCGTCGAAGGGGACTCACAAATAAATCTTATCATTTTTTCAAAAATAATCTACGGGGCGGATCCGGATGGAATTTACCCTTGTTGGTGACTTACCACATGACTCAATGCCATTGCAACTCTCACTAGGCCTCACTTGGTGCTCATTCCCTCGCATGTGCGGAGGAAATCCAATTAGATACTAGAAAAATTATTCAATATTGGAGTGGCTCTAGAAGGACCAGATATCATATGTACGTCCCCCACCCACAATGATCATCTCATCCTCTAGGACTTATCGCTAGGAATCTCATCACGGATAGCCCCCCAGATGGGGTGTCATAGTGTTCCACGCGTCTAAGGGAGAAGACAACGTCCACCACCTTTTCACGGGCCACGTGATTGGCACCTGCAACCTCCCTCCTTCCTTTATTATACCTCGATGAGATCTGCAAAACTTCAATGTTGCACGATCCTAAATAATTTCTCCAGTGCGCCTTGCACTGGTTTCTCGTCTTAGCGATGGAGGAAGTATGCTAGCCGACCCTTTTGCGTGCATGTGCACTTACTCCCCAGTTTCCTTCTTATGGCGATGCTCCTCTCTCTAGTTTGCATCCATTGTTCTCTCCTGTCTGCTTCTCTTTCACTTTGTCGGTTTCTCTAGTTCCCACCTTGGTCTTCTTGTTCACACCTTTGCCTCACCCTCATGTATGCTTGGTTATGCCTCGACTTCACGAGAAGCCAAAGAGAGGCCCTCTTTGGTACCAAAACAAAGCGGCCATGGCCAGCCAACAACCGCCTATCCTCGCTCATGCGCTTAGCTCCTCACCCCCTTCATCCACTCAGTCCTCCCCAGGTCAAAGTGGTCTTTCGCCTCTGTCATCGCCATGGGATTGTAGGGTTGAGTGGTTTGATATCCAGGGTAATTCTATCGGCTATGCTCCTGACCCACTTCAGGATTTGGCCTTGACTTCATAGCCAACCTTGACACGCTCAACGAGTCCACCACCATCTCCCCCCCGTCGCCACCTTATGTGCCTTCTCTGGATGAGTTCAATGCTCAAACGAAAGAGTTCCCTGTACAATTGGAAGTGCCTCTGAGCCAAACTCTTTTCCACTCAAACTGTGCTTCATGCCCAAGACTCAGAGCCTCGATTTCGATTCTTCAAGATTTGGATTTTGCAGTTCATAAGGATGTTGATGACCTTTGATTTCGGTTGGAACACTTGGACCAGCACACAGAGAAAATTTAATCTCTTCTTGCGACCCTACTCCGCTCCCTGCACTCACCAGAATAGGGCACTAATGCCCCAACATCTTCAGGGGAGTTTCTTGCTCCATATATCCAGGTGGATAACGAGCGAGACATGGACAAGCGTGTCGGGGAAGACGAGGACAAGAGAGAGCATCAGACACCATGACAATCAACAGGCGCACAGGTGTCAGATTACATGTTTCATTTTGACAAATGTTAATTTTTTTGGGGAGATTCTTCATAGGCAGTCAAAGTCTAGCACTATCAATATTTTGAGTTTGTCAAAAGATAGTCTTTTTGTTTTACAGTATGCATGAATGGTTTGGTCGAATCGGTTTCCCCATGGGCGATTCAGACAAGTATGTTTAATTTTTAGTGGATCATAAATTCAAGAGTCTGGCTGAATTGGTTTCCCTTCGGGGCAATTCAGCACAATCAAACCTCGATATCACAGTCGATACTGTAATTTTGCTCCATGAAAGGTAATATATAAATTCTCACTTAAAAAAAAATCACCTTCAATAACTTTTGGATGTGATTAATCCCTTCTACTAGGCTCATAAAATTGATTTGGAAAATTTCATATGCTTTCTTGTCTTTACAAATAATGAACTTTCAGTAAATTAGCAAAGGTCCTAATCCCATGAAACTATATCAAGCCTTGTTTTTTAATTCCTTTATGCAAATGAAATTTTAATGGCTAGTAAAAGTAACTGAAATGGATCACTACTTCACCATGTATCCAGTGAGTTAAAACATGGAAAAACTTATGGATAATGGTGAATAAAAAATTCAGAAACTAAACTAACACAATAATTGCTTCACTGACATATTGATTTTCATCAATCTTTTCTAAGTTTTTAAATACTAGCTTTGAAACCACATCCATGAAATTCCTAGAAATAACATTGACTCTTAATATTATATATATGTTTTTGGCTGACTACATTTATCAAAACAATCTTTCCTTCTCCTATGTATCTAGCAAAATAGTCTAAACTCCCAACATTTAATGCAAAAGAAATCACAATGCTTGTGACTATTCAAACCATTGCAAGTTAAAACCACCAATGGAGAATTTTTTTTGTTTGTTTGTTAGTTTGTCCATGACATGTGGGACTAACCTGTGGCTAATAAACCACGACTCAGGGGCATCTAAGCTGTCAAAATCACCTGGGGATCGCACCCGGCCTGAGCCACACCAACCCTTAACATGGATGGATTTTTTGTCCCCGCAAGTTTAGAACCGGTGACTTTAACATCATGGAGTGCCTTAACAACACACTTCGTCACCGACTGTCCTACACCTTGGGGACTCCCAATGGAGAATTAATACCAAAAAAAGTATTATTTATTTGAAACTTAAGAGATATATATTCAAATTTGGGTATGCATAGAGAAGACAATGCAATCTTGAGTATTATGATGTTGGTTGATTTTTATTTGAGGAATTACAAGATCTTATGGATGACACTCATCATAAATATCACAGAATAATATATTCCAATTTCCTTGGAGTGAAATGACAAGGCTTTGTAACTTTACATGGCCGCCTTTTTGCTTATAACAAGTGGACAAGAAAAATATCATGGAGTAGTGAAATAATTGAAACTTACAATCATTTTCGTAATAGGGTTAGTGCAAGTAATATTTAAGTAATCTTTAAAGTTTTAATGGATTAAGTGGTTGTTAATCGAATTCGTAGCAATTGTGTTATTTAAAACAAGGTTATTTTTTTTGACAATGACAAAGTTTTATTGGATTAAGTGGTTGTTAATCGAACTAGCAGCAATTGTGTTATTTAAAACAAGGTTAATTTTTTTGGACAATGACATTATATTATTGTAAATTTCAGAAGATGGTAATGTAAATTGAGGTTTTTATTTATATAAAAAAATAATTATCATTTTGCATTCACATAGATTTAGAAGAAATCCTTAAGACGTTAAAAGTTTTAGATTTTTTGTGAAGTGAACAATAATTGTGGTAGTTTGATGAACTTCTAGCATATTTATTAATATTTTCAATTTCAATAATCTTGGATGTCGATTATCACTTCTACTAGGTTGGTAAAATTGATTTGGACAACTTCATATCCATGGATGTCTTTACAAATAATAAACTTTCGATAAATTGACAAATGTTCTAATCCCACAAAATTATATCATGCCTTGGTTTTTAATCCCTTATTGCAAATGAAATTTTAAACACTAGTAAAATAATTGAAATGACACATAACTTCATCATGTATCCAATGAGTTAAAACAAATACAACCTTATGATTAATATTGAATAAGAAAAAAAACAAATAAAAACAAAAAAATTGAATTAATCTAAAATTTGCATCATAGATATTTTGATTTTTATAAAGATTTTTAAAGTTTAAATACTAGATATGAAACCAAGTCCATGCATACCACCAACTCTTATCATTTTATGTGTGATTTTGGCTTATTTCACTTAACAAAATAATATTCATTGGTTCTTTGCTTCTCCTTTGTATCTTGTGGAATGGATTAGACTCCCCAAATTTAATGCAAAAGCAACCATAGTATGCATTGATGTTTAAACCATTGGATATTGAAGCCACTAAAGGTGAAATCCGGGAAAAATATTGCATCTCAAAAACTTTAGTTTTCAAAATGAGGAATGCACAGAAAAGTCAATGTATTTTCAAGTATTATGATGTTGGTTGATTCATTTTAGGAATTGCGAAATTAAATGGACAACAAGCTATAAGTTAGGACAAGAATATGTTCAAATTCGTTGGAGTGAAATGACGTGGATTTCTAACTTTACAATCTTAATGTTTCATCCACAATGAATTAGACAATAAAATTATTAAGAGTCGTGAAATTATTGAAATTGGTATCAATTGCTTTAGTATAAGAGTTATTGAACTTAATTTTGAAAGGGTTGTTGGATTAAGTGGTTGTGTTAAAAAAACTGTTTTTAATATTTTAAATATTATTGTATCATCTCTTTTACCAGTGTTCGAGAATTTTAAACTTAATATTTTAACATTAGTATAAATTTGATCATCTCACAACTTATTACTAGAATACATACTCATAAAGCAGTAGAATACATACTCATAAAGCAGTGGATGGCTTAGGAGAATACATTTTATCTACAGAACGACAATGAATGAAATCTGCAATATGTAGAGGTTTGTTAGTAAATTGGTATGTCCCTTTATAACAAGGGACAATGTGTACTTATGCTTTCTATAAATTCAAATATATAGCAAATAGAATGTTAATTGACCTAATAACAATTGAGTTAATTAAAACAAGCTTAAAATATTGACAATGACATTATATTACTATAAATTTGAGAACAGAACATGGTAATGTAAAGAGATTTTTTTTTATAAGAAAAAGAGTAGTGATCATTTTGTGTTCACATGATTTTAGAAGAAATCTTAAAGATGTTAATATATATGAACAATAATTATGATAGTATGTTGAACTCCTTGCATACTTATAAATATATTCAACTTTTGCAATTTTAAGGTGTCAATTATCACATTTACTCAGTTCGTAAAATTGATTAGGAGAACTTCATATTCATGCATTTATTTACAAATAATGAACTTTTACTAAATCAACAAATGTGTTATCACACAAAAATTGCTCACTTGTGACATTTTCAACAATGATAAAGAAATACATCACTATTGGCATGCATAACCCTCATTTCATCCCATTTCCACCATCATAGGGCCTCAAACTATCTGGAAATAGCCTAGTTAAACTTTGAAATTGACCAAAAGTGGCAAGCATAGATATCACCCCCCAAAATTACACTCGTATAGTGCATATATCACTCCCCAAAAGCTGCACTTCCCCATAAAATAGTTAATTTTGAATGTTTCCAACCCCCATGAATACACTCAAATTGGTATGATGGGAGGTTAGTTATATGTGGACCATCCTAAACCCTAGTTGTTATTGTTAATCTTGATTTAGTCAGATTTAGCCACTATTTGGAAGACCATGTCAAGGCGGTTTAACCACTATTTCACTATAAATACAACATTTGAGGTCACTCCATCCATCCATCATCACAAGTAAGTTTATGCTAATGAAATATCACTAGAGTCTTGAGGACCTCTTCCTCTTAATAATACTTTTCTTACTTAGGTACCTTGCTTATCAACCAAGGAGGGAGTCAAAAGCACATTAAGGAAGCCAAGGAATCATCCCAAGGAGGGGCTTTGGAGCCCATCAACTTCAATAGGCTCATCCAATAGGTGTATTATTTTGGCCTTCTCATTGGTAATGGAAATTATTTGCATTATTTCACATCTTTTGTTCATGTTAATGTAATGATTTCTTGCTTTAAGTTCTTTATTTCATGAATAAGCTAGTGTTTCAAGCTTGTAAGGTAACTTAGGGTTTTATTTTCTAAATATATAAACCATTTTTCTAGTCTTAATATGCAACCATTAAGTTAGTAGGATTTCTCTACCCTTGTAACAAATCCACACTAATATATTGATGATGAAATACCCATGTTTCCCCTAGCTTGTAAATATAATTATGTTATCGCTAAAAGACTATGGACATATCTGTTATGTGTGGATTTTGGGAAATGTTGAACCTTTTCTAAAGAAGGCAATGCAAAGATTTTTGTTATTAAATAAAATAAAAATCGTTGAATAAATGTTGAAGGTGTTGCCTATACATATTATATTTCCATGAGAGGGAAGGATGATGGGAACCATTACTAGTTGAGATGACCCCTACCAAGTAGTACTTTGCTAAATTCAAAATATTCAAACCCATAACTGTTCTCTGCCCTAGGAAAAAAAAATTTACCAGTCAAGTTGGTGGTTGATTTTAGGTGCTAGATCTATTATAATAGAATAAGCATAAATATTGCAGTGAATAAAAGTGGATTCAACAAAAAAAAATAGAAATTCCGCAAATAATAACAACAAAACAACAAAATAGATGGATCCACAACACCAGAATAATACCTTTATTGATAGGAAACAATGTTCACTTGCCTCTTCGAGGGGGAAACCTACAACAGAGCAAAGATCTATTACAATAATTCTCAAGAGAAGACCCTCTCACACCTTATACTCTTATTTATACTAATTCTATCCTCTAAAGAACATTCTAGAGGAATATCTTTCTAGAAGCGGAAGCTTCTATTAGGTCTTCTTACATTGACTTGTTCATATTGATTAAATAGGCCTTATTAACTAGTATCGACCTTTATTACATGGAAATATATTATTCTACCTACATGAGAGGTTAGGGGTTTAGGTCCCTAACACGTCCTCCCCCTTGAATTACAACCTTGTCCTCAATGCTTGAGATGAGGAAATTCCCGGAGAATAATGGCCGACTCCCAGGTGGCATCTTCTGGAGTTGTATCTTTCCATTGTACTAACACCTCCTTGATGGTGCGTTGACGGAGACGATGTTCACACTGGTCCAAGACTGCCTGTGGCTACAACTAGATGGAACCTTCAACATCCAACTCAGGAAGATTGGTTTGATTTTGGCACTTAGTTCCAATTGCCTTCTTTAAGCACGAGACATGAAAACCAGGATGGATTTTAGAATGACTAGGTAGAGCTAACTGATAGGTCATTAGTCCCATGCACTTGAGAATTGTATAAGGACCACAAAATTTGGGAGCAAGCTTCTGACAATGTTCATCTTTGAGTGAAGTCTGTCTGTAAGGTTGTAGATGAAGAAACACCTGGTCTCTTGCAACAAATTGGCGTTTTGAACATCCTTGATATGCTTGTTGTTTCATATGATTCTGATCTATGACCAAATTGTCTTTGAGTGAATGGAGAATGGTGGGATAGACTGTAATAGTTTTTTCAAACTCCCGAGCCTTCGAGACCCCTGTTATGTAGGAAAGAACTGATGGGGGATTTTTTCCGTATACTGCTTCAAAATGAGTCATGTGAGTAGTAGTATGGTAAGATGTATTATACCACCATTCAACTAGGGGTAACCACTGATCCAACTAATGTTGTCAGTTAGATGAAAAACACTTCAAATATGTTTCCAAACACTTGTTGGAAACTTCAATTTGTCCATCAGTCTAGGGGTGTTAAGCATTACTGAGATATAATTGTGTTCCCTAGAGCCTGAATAGTTCTTGCTAAAAATTGCTTGTGAAAGTGGGATCTCTGTCAGATACAATAGAATGAGGCATGCCATGAATCTTGAAAATATGATCCATGAAAATCTAAGCCATTGTGGATGTGAATGGGTGTTGAAGAGAAAAAAAAATGAGCATATTTGGAAAGGCGGTCAACTACCACCATGATGACCGAATTATTGTCGGGTTTAGGTAATTCCACAATGAAATCCATAGAAATGTCCCTCCAAATAGCTGGTGGAATCGGATATGGTTGTAGTGTTCCTAAATCTTTGACAGTTTCCCCCTTGTTGCGCTGACAAACATCACATTCAACCACAAAGGTGCAAATGTCTTGTTTTATACCATCCAAAAATATAACGTTTAACTCATTCATAGGTTTTGGTAAACCTCAAATGCCATGTTGTGGGTGAAGCATGAAGCTCAGAAAGCACCATGGATTTAAGTTGTGACTGGTGGCTTAAATATAAACGACCTTTGTAGTGAATCTCTTCATTGTGCTAAGAGTACGCTGGAGAAAATAGAGAATTGTCTTGCAATTATTGGATTAGTCAAGAAGTTTTTGGGTCTCGCAGCGATTCCTAGTGAACAACTTGGAGCTAATATGGTACAATGAAGGAGAGGGAAAAAAGGGATCCTTCTCCTTCATACTTTATGGATAGAGATTCAACCACTACATTTTATTTTCCCTTCTTATAAATGATCTCACTATCATAGACAAATATCTTGGTCACCCATTTTTGTTGCTCCGAGGATGAAATCCTCTGTTCTAGGAAATAATTGAGGCTTCGATGGTCTGTTTAATTTGGAAGTGTTGCCCCAATGGATAAGGACACCATAGATCCACGACATGCAGAATAGCCGAAATTTCCTTTTCATAGATTGATTGGCCAAGATGTCGCTCTGAGATTTGTTTGCTAGTGAAGGCCAAGGGCCTACCCTCTTGCATGAGTACTGCTCCAATTCCTTTCTCAAAGGAATCACATTCGAGGACACAAATCTTTGTGAAGTCGGGAAGGGCCAATATAGGAGTTGTGCACATGGCTTCTTTTAATGCTTGGAATGATTGATCAGCTACTGGAGTCCAAGTGAAAACATTCTTTTTTAGGAGAGTAGTAAGAGGCACTGCAATTTTCCCATAATTATTAACAAACTTGCAATAATATCCTGTTAAACCTAGAAAACCACACAATATATTGAAAGTTTTTGGGAAAGACCAATCCTGCATAGCTTCAATTTTCTTAGGATCCACCCTTACACCATCCTTGCTGACAATATGACCCAATTACTCCACTTCCGAAGCTTCAAAGACACATTTAGATTTCTTGAGAAAAAGTTGGTGCTAAGAGAGTAGACTAAGAACTTGATCCACATGGGTAAGATGTTTTGTCCAGGTTTGACTATAGATGAGAATATCATCAAATAAAACTAGGACAAAATGACGGAGAAAAGGATGGAAAACATTGTTCATGAGACTTTGGAAAGTGGAGGGAGCATTACACAAGACAAAGGGTAGGGCCAAGAATTCATAGTGACCCTCATGAGTGTGAAAATCAGTCTCAAGAATGTCTTCCTCTTGCATACATATCTGGTGGTATCCAGAATAGAGATCAAGTTTAGTAAAGTACTGATCACCACTTAATTCATCCAAGAGATCATCAATGACAAGAATGGGAAATTTTTCTTTGATGGTGAAAAAGTATGGACACATGTGCCAAGTACCTTTTTTTGAGTACCATGACCATAGGGGAAGAATAGGAGTTGGTACTAGGGAGGATAACACCTGCGGCTAGAAATTCTTGAACAATTTTCTCAATTTTGGCTAGAAAGGTATGATGATAAGGGAGAACATTGGGAGGAAGATTGTCGAGGATGAGAGGAATGGAATGATCATGAACACCACGAGAAGGAGGAAGTCTCTAGGGAGTGGAAAAAATAGCTTGGTGTCTGGAGATGAAACATTAGAGGTCAGGATGCACCAGAGGTGTCTGAATTGCTTGAATAGAATGGAGTTGGGAAATAATGTCAAAATGACCTTTTTTGAGGAGATTTTCCATTAGATGGGAACTGATAATATCAAAGGAGCATGTTGTGATTCCTTGGAATTTATAATGTTGTCTCGCCTATTGGAATTGCATGGTTAATTCCTTAAAATTCATGAGGATGGAACCAAGAGTGAGTAACCATTCCACACTGAGAACAATATCACAACCACCCATATCAATAGTAAACATATGATATTTCAGGTTGTACTTCCCGATTTGGAGATGCACATTTTTAACACCCCCCGCATTTCATGGAACCTCCATTGGAAATCATGATTTGAAAGTTGTTGACTGCATGCATATAGTAATGGGTTTCTTGGGAAATATGGCGATGAATAAAATTATGAGTGCTTCCACTGTCAATTAAGATGATAAAATTTCAATTCTTAATGTATCCAATGAGCTTCAGGGTTTGGGGAGTAGAGAAGCCAGTGAGAACATTCAATGAAATGACTGGTTCTACTTCTAGTTGGTCAGAGGGTAGAGTAATATCAGTTGGATCGGGTAATTCTGCCTTGGGGGGGTCTCGAGCTCTTCTTAAGAAACATCCTTAGGGATGGCCATAAACAACTTTTTTTCCATACACTTGTGCCCCGAAAAATATTTATCATCACAATTATAACAATGACCCTTGAGTTGGAGTTCCACCATTTCATCCTGGGTTAATTTTGGGATCTTAAGGGGAGTGGGAGGAGGGGAAGGGTTGGTAGGTCGAGTGAGAGGAATAAAAGAAGGTTTGTGGGTCTGAGAAGAGACAATTTGTTGGGATTCCTTAGCATGTTGAGTAGCTTCCAACCAAGTGTGAGGGCGAGCCATGAGGACCTCAGCTCAAATTTTATCTTTGAGGCCACTAATAAAACATTCTTGGAAGAAGGCATCATACATTCCTTTCGCTCTAAAAGAAAATTTTTCAAAGGAAGATATAAAGTCTTCCACTGTTCCATGTCGCTTCAACTTGGTCAAACGACCAAGGTAGTGGGTGTCAGTGTCAAAGTGGTCATATAGCTTGGCCACAAACTGATTCCAAGCAACATACCCCTGGTGTGTCTTTCTATGCCATTGCCACCATTGCCAACGTTCCGAATACAAATAGAGGAAACCATAACGAAGTTTGTCCAGATCATCATTAATTCCATGCAAGGAGAAATAATGTTCCATTTGAGTGACCCAACCGGTGGGATCTAATCCATCAAATTTGTTCACTTCAACTCGGGGAAGACGAGGGTCATGAGAAAGGGAATTATAATGAAGGGCCATATTATGGGAAGAGTTCTCACCTTCAGAGTGGGAAGGTTTTTCAAGGGAGGGAGAACCAAGGGACTATTTCAACCATTGGGTGAGGAATGACAATTCACCCTTAACATCTGCCAATTCTCTTGTAACTTTGGCCTCGAAGGTGTCAAAGTGGGAATTGTTGGAAGCAATTTCAGAGGTCATTCTTTGGATGTCGACCTTGTGTTATTTGGATTCATATTATAGGTGAAGGGATTATTAGTTGCGAGTATTGACCATGGGTGAAGGAGGGGAACAAAAGAGGGGAAGTGGGACCACTGAAAAAAGAGTGAAAAATGATATATATGATTGTGTTCAGTGTGAAAAGAGGAATGTAATGATATATGTGTAAAATACGGGTGTTGGGAAAGGGGTTGGGTCCATAGGAAAAAAAAAGGTTGAAAATGATAGGTACCACTGCGATCAGGGAAAAGAGAAGAATCCAATGTGATAAGTCTCAAATAATGGGGAAGGCAGGCCCCGATTTTTTTTTTATTCTGTGGAGTTATACTCCGATCTGAATAATACTGCAGTGGCAAAATGCCCGAATTCTTAATAGGAAAAAATCAGTGTCGAAAAGCCCCACTGCTGAATAGGAGAAATCTTGTCAGTTCCCTTTTTATGTTGTTTGTGTCCTAGGGTTAGGTTTTTTTCGGGGTTTCTACAAACACAGGTTTTTCTTGTGTTATAGCTCTTTGATATACGCATGAGACCGAATAGTATTATTTGGCCCAATATTTCAGGGCACCAATTAAGGAGGATAGACCACACCTTTAGCCATACTACCTGATTACCCAGGTACTAGAGAGTATATTCCTGAGTGTTGTTCACGGTGGCACTATAATAGTCAGGCGGTTGATCTATTTATCCACGAAGGGCTCTAGGATATCTAGGCCAATCCGTATATGGGTGTTGTCTGATGTGCTACCACTTGAAGGGGTACCAACAGGGGTTACAAGGGTGGCCAACAATGTGCGCTTAAGTACCACTTGTAGTTCTTGTGTGTATGCTTCCCTGACCATGGATTTATGTGATAAATGACAGATCTTTGTTGCTTTAAGATGTTGGAATACTTCTCTACCCATAAAAAAAGTTTACCCATAATTTCTGCCAAGAAAGGTGCTTTGATACCACTTTTTAGGTACCATATCTATTATAATAGCATAAGCATGAATATTGCAGTGAATAACAGTGGATTCAACAATAGAAAATATAAATATTGCAGGGAATAACAATGGAACATCAAAACAGATGGATCCACAACACCAAAATAATATGTTTATTGATAGGAAACAATGTTCACTTGCCTCTTTGAGGGGGAAACCTTTAGCAGAGAAAAGCTATATTACAAAAATTCTCAAGACAAGACCCTCTTATACCTTCTACTCTTATTTATACTAATTTTATATTCTAAAGAACATTCTAGAGGAAGATCTTTCTAAAAGCGAAAGCTTTTATTAGGTCTTCTTACATTGACTTGTTCATATTTATTAAATAGGCATTATTAACTAGTATTGAACTTTATTACATGGAAATATATTATTCTACCTACATGAGAGGTTAGGGGTTTAGGTCCCTAATAGTTGGGTAGTTCTCCTCAGAAATCAACGAGATAATGGGAAGAGTACCCATCTAGAAGTTTATGATCTGATCCATGAATTGGGGGATTTGACCCGCAAAATCTTGTTGTAGAAGGAAAGAAAAGAGGTAAAATAGTGAGCATAGGAGAGAGGAAACACACGAATGGGTCTGAAGACTAACTATAAGAGAGAGAAACACGTGAGCTTTCTCCGGTTATGATCAGAACAAAGAAGTAGTGGAAAAAGGTGCTTTTCTGGGTCTAGGAATGACTAACAGTGTCTTCAAACGAAATTGATAAATGGGGCTACATGAAATTTTAGTGATGGAGTGAGAAATCACAGCAGGCCCCATTTCTTGGTGGATCGAGGACTGGGATACCAGGTTCCTTTTGGAAAAGGAGAGAAATCCTTGTCCCTTGTTGTTTGCTGAGAAAAAGAAGAAATCCCTCTCTTGGCATCATACTCTGGCTCGGGGGTGGCCGACAATAGGTATAACAAATGCATTTGTGCCTAAGGTTGGGTGGAATGTGGCACATTATTTAGCAATTTCCAACACTTTCTAACCTTTGGATAAGTATATATTTTCCAAACCTTTGCAAATGTTAATTTCAGAAATATTGTAAAATATGTTTCAAAATAATGTGAATTCAATTTTCTGCTAAAGATGGTCTGAGAAATTTATGTGTAATTAAGAGAATATTACAACTAAATTTTATTTTGGTTGATAACCTCACTTACTGACTTCCTGTGTTTTAAAAAGGATTGTTGTGAGTGAATGTTGTGTTTGATTGAGCAATTGCAATCTATTTAATGTGCTAGTAGTGAAGATTGAACAATTAGAGTCTTCACAGAACATTTGAAAAGGAAAATGTTTGATTTCTACATAAGAATATTTTACCTTAAGCTCCTGAAGCCCTTATGGCAGAAATTGAGAGCATATAGATATGTGTTTGGGCCTTAGGAGAAGAGGCCAAAATTTATTATAAGTAGATGTTAAGAAAATAATAGGAAATAAATGTACAATTTGCTAATTGGAATAAAAATATAAACTCTCATGAATTTTATTTGGGTATTTATAAACATTTATGTTAAATTGTGTTACAATCCCTACATTTTAGGAAAGAATCCCTTAACTTGTGGTGGGATGTAATTTTGCTAGAAATTTAGAATTTATTGTGAGAAATATTTCTTGTCTTAAGACAAAAATTCCTAAAATTATGGTGGGAGATAAACCACAGTAAAAGAACAAAGTTACTCCTTCACACCATGAGGATGGAGAATTTATGACTAGGATTTTAAATTTTAGAATGGAGAAATTAAGCAATATGTGTGTGTAAATTTGAATATTGTATGTAATGCAAATTGTAAATGAAATAACACCAAAGAGAGAAATCTAAATTGAAGCGGAGAACCTCAGTTCTCCTTCTGGGAAAATTAATAATCTAAATAAACCAATCCCATGAATACAGACTAAGGCTAACTCTATCAGAAATGGATTTTAATTGTAATATTTTTAAATGCCAAGAAATTATATTTCTTTATCCTTATATCATAAATATTATATCATACTCTCTGGGTGTCGAGCACGAGAGTATTTCGATGATAGATGAGCGTACCATGAGATATGTTAGGCCAATATGGTTATAACATTTTATTAAATAACAATAGTATAATATGAAACTCCCACTAAGATGTCGGACATCGGAGCTCGAGGAGTGAAGGTGCATGGAATAAACAAATATTCGGGGATGATAGGGTGGACCCTTTTCCTTTTTAAAAATATATAATATATATGTATATATGCACATGGGATTCCTACCGGGTTGTTTGACACCAAAGGGAAAAGGAGGGGTGTGTAACAAACAATATATCTAACAATATATCTGGGGCCGATAGGGCCAACCCTCCTCCCTTTTAAAAAAAATATTTATATACATAATATCATGTGGGACCCCACCTAGATGTCGGGCACTAGGAGCCTGAGTGTGTTGGAACGCATGTAAAGTTATATGCTCGAGCCAATGATTATGTATTAAACAAGAATTAATGAACCCGAGTGTATTATAATATAATTACTTATATTATAATATAAGTACTTATATTATAATATAATAAAATTAATTATCTCGTGAGGTTTGAGTATATATTAATTATATTATAATATATATATTACCACGTGAGGTCCCCACCAGGTTGTCGAGCATTGTGGGTCTGAGTATGTTGGAACACATGGAAGATTACGTGTTGGGGATGATGATTTATATGTTAAATAAGATTATAAATTTGAGATTATTCTAATTTAATTAATTATATTATATATATGTTTATTTATTTATTTCTTAGGAACACAATACGGGAAATCCTGAGTACTTCCCCACATTTCATGGATGGTAAACGAGTTAAAATGTCAGCTTGATTATGAGACTAACCAGGTGGGGACATCAAGTGAGGCTCCACAAACTCAACAATACCTACCTCAATTAATTATATTATATTATAATATAATTAATTAAATTAGATCATAATATGATTATATTATAAGTTGATATGTCAGGGCACAATAAAACCATTTCGAGATGTTGGATTCCCAAGATAAAAGAGAGAAATAAATAACAAAGATTAACAAAGATTAATTATCCCTAATGGGGATTAAATAAATGAATAATACGCAGTGAAATTTCAAGATAATATTGATTAATTAATTCAGTAATATTATAAGGAATGAACATGTGTCACCACCTAAAAGGACCAACCGAGTACCCAACTATGATGTTCCCACCACGTCATCCCACATGGAGGTCCATGTGTCAAGTAGAGATGGAGTCACATGTCATGATGATTCAAAAATTTTGCGAGAATGGTATATGATGCCACATGGGTGCCATGTGTCACTCCACGTGTCACACGATGGTGATGCCACATGTCACACTAATTTGCAAATTCGGCAGAGACCCGTGGGAAAAATTTGTGCCACATATCAATGGTATGACACCATGTGTCATGCCATGTGGTAGGTCCATAGTGGAAACTGTGGATGAGGTGGCATGCACATTGNTAGGTGCAGAAAGACCAAGAGCCCAATAAACAAAAGGATCGATGGCAAGGTGGAAAATGACATGCCAACAACCACGTCGATACTAGATGGTGATGTGTCATTCTTGGATAGGACCACATGGAATAGTAAGTGACATGGAGCCACATGGAAATAAAGAGACCTTTGGCCAATGAAGACCCTAAAACTCTAAAAGGTCACAAATTTCCATCTAGAGATCAATTTTGAGCAAACTTATACTTGTTGGAAATATCTCGACGAACATAAGACGATGGTACCCTAGAAAATAGGTTTATAAATGATTTAGGAGAAGTGAAAATTTTATACCCCATTCCCTTAGAAGGTGCTTAGGGGGTTGGGTGTCTTACAGGTGATTATGTTTGGTAAAATATCCATATATTCTTTCGTGGTTATGTGCATGTGTGTGTGTGTTTATTGCCCCCTCTTTCCCTTTTCATTATTGGTTTAGATTTTGAATTGTTTCTATTTGTATATTTTTTTATTTTTACACATCTAACTAAGTCGTAAACCTCTCTCTTGGCCTCAGTTACAAAGTTGTAATTTCCCCTTTCTATTTCGGAGCTAATGCACTTTTTGACCCTTGTTTATGCACTTATATAATGTAGTTTTGGTACCAATTTTTGCATTGGCTCAGTGCATCTTTTGGTACTATTTTTTGCACTCATTTAGTGCATTTTTTGACCCATGTTTCTACACTGGTCTAGTGCAACTTTTGGGGTATTTTTCTACATTTTTCATACAATTTAATTTTTTTTAGATTTCCAATTTTGTATTGGTTCAAGCAATACTCCTATAGGGTCCTCTTGACATTTTAGGTTGTTGATGTTGTACTGTAATGCATTTTTAGGGAAATATTGTAGGTGGAGAAAAGGCCCCCTAGAGTTCCTAGTACCTTCCACTTTAAGGCTTTCTCTTTTTTTCATTACTTTTTTTGTTTTAGCATATTAAGTTTAGAACCATAACTTGCTTGAATAAGCCCTTATACTTGCTTTAAATTAAAAAAAAAAACTTTGGATGAATAAGAGCCTTCTTTGTTGCATTAGTACTTGTTCTTAGTTTTTTATTCTATTTAGGGCASTTGTATTTTCTTTTTATAGCTAGCTCGTTACCTATTTTTTAGCTTTCATCTCTCGTTTGTTTGTTGTTATATGAAGCCATTTATTTTAGGAAGAAAATTTAGTCAGTTTGAAGAAAATATACTCCTTTGTTTCCTAGTATTCGACTTGTTCAATCTCACTTTTCATTTTACAATTACATAGTCATTTAATCCTAGTCCTTAGTCTTTTCCATCTTTCAGATCTTGCTTGTTTGTAGATATAAGAAGCCCTTTATTTCTTAGTTAATTTGAAGAAAATAAATTCCTTTGTTTCCTAGTATTTGACTTGTTCAATCTCACTTTTCGTTTTGAAATTACACAATCATTTAATTATATTCCTTAGCTTTGTTGAAGTAGAGGTTTTCACTTGCTAATTTGAATTGTTTGATGCTCATTTATACATAGAAAAATATTGAGATAAAGAAAAATTTCCTTTTACTTTAGTGTTTGTCTTAATTTTCAATTAGAATTTCAATTCCAAGCCTCATTAATTACAAGTACTTCTGTTTCAAGCATTTATTTGTGAAGTTGGTTACACCATACGTACACAACTTCACTCCCTAATTACATTTTTGGTTCATAATTAACCACTCAACTTAACACATTAGATTCCCCCTTGGGGCTAAAATAATTTTGTAGTTAAGTTAGGGTTGTGTGGATAGGAATGAAAATAATTCACCACAACCATTCACATGTGAAACATAGTGGTTAACTAATCAGGGAACTTGAAATCATTTCTATCAGATATAGTCAAGACCCATTTAGCAACAAGCACACTCTTTGGAGTGGATAATGCCAAGGTTGGGACCAAAGGTTTGATTAAGACTCCTAGCTATTTCAATACTAAAGATACCTTGACAATTTGATTATGTATTGAAGGAAAGCTAACATGTTACACATATCTGTGAAGAGGTATCTTAATGACCATTCTACTAGGTGCCTACCTGGGTGGCTCTCATAGGAGAGAGGGCACCCAAGACAAATTTCTATGAGCCAATGGGATTTAATCACCCTTTGTCTCCTAGTTATAAATGTCTCATTCATACCTTCACTCATCTCCATGGTGGATTTCATCACCTTTACTCATAGCTGTTTGGAAGGCCCTCTTTCTACTATTCAACCTCTTTTTTTGGTGATCCCTTGAATCATTTTGAAGAAAGGGTTTGGAAGGGTCATAGTCTAGGCTTGCTTGAGCAGTTTTATTTTATCTCTTGGCTAAAGTATTTTTATTTGTTAGGATGAAAGTTTCAATTAGGACACAAACATTGTGATTTAAACACACTTGAAACCACTTGTTGCACCACCTGCACATGTAGTCTTGTTGTTCGATCACTTGTTACTTGATTTTTTGCATTTGTGATTCTAGTTCTTTGATAAATTAATGATTTTTTTTAGAGGTATTTACACATAGGAACCATTTCACCTCCAAGGAGATTATCTAGTAGACTCTGAGGCCTTCCTCGTTTGAGTATTCATGGTCCTATTTTATCTCCCACTCTAAAAGTTGGATTGAGTAATCATATCCCTTCTATAAGATAATTATCTTCAAATTTGGAAATTCCATCATCTTTGGATTCTGAACCTTCATCCCCTATGAGGCCTTCTAGTTTGGGTGTTCCTAGAGTTAGTCTCCCTTAGACTAGTTTACCTTCACCTACCTCAACTAAAACTATTGTTCCCACCATGGAAAGAACTAATCCTAACCCTAATCAAGCTCAAATGAAAACCCAACCCACCTTACCTTGCATGGCATGGTTGAATCTCCCAGAACTGACCAAACTTATTAATGATCCTATTTAACATAATCTATTTGGATAACTATGCAATCAAATTACTCTTATATATCCCTATGTTTGAGGATCATGCTAGAGAGGATCATATCATGTCATTCCACCTTTGGTTTTCATTTAATAGCACCATGGGTGACTTGATTAGATTAAGGTTGT
>JZKD02S1621727.1:6526-17005 GCA_000966675.3 Picea glauca | reverse complement strand
ACCACTTTGGAGTTCATCCATGTTTACTTCTTATCAACCATGACAAGACAATAATGAGTCATATTTACATCAAACAATATTGGGTCCATTACCCAAACCTTTGTGCTATGAGGCTTTCTTCAAGGGTTGACATCAATGACAACCAACCTTAATCAACACGTTATTCTCATAAAGTCTTTCAGGAGGAGGTATGAATTCAACAATCATTTTTCCTGATTTCTGAAAAAACCTTTGATGTCAAAGGGAAACATCATCCACTATGGGGGTTGGTTGATCTTTTAGGCAAGAATTGAGACAATGAATGATGGTGAGGGAATCTCAAAATTGGGGTATTGTGGGACTATGATGAGAATAATGATCTTAAGTATCACACAAAGAACATGGATGGTTGGTACGTAAGGACTTAATATGATTTTTTTCTGATTCAAGAAGAGATATTTCTACCATGATAATGAGAATATTGTATCCTAAATCAAAATTGAAAACTTCTTTTAACTCTAGGAATAACAGAAAATTATTTGTTTTGTGGCATGTGGGGTCACATAAATCACATGGAGGGATAGCTCTAGGTGTCATGGTTTGGGTGTCATAGCTTGTCTAAAATTGGTAGTGCCTATAACCTTTTATATTTTACCCTAGTGACAACTCCTTTCCCATACTTGGTGGGGAATGGTTGGGTATGTGTAGACTCTACAAAAGACATGGGGGTAGTATCTACAGGTTGTACAGGTGTCAGTACCAAATGAGGAATTGGAACTGATGACATGAAAGGGGTTAGAGGATCCAAGTACCACACTAGGATCCCCAAGGTAATATTAGGCAGGTTTAATGTAGCCATCATGGGGGTACTTACTATTCGTAGAGGGGGGAATAAGAACGATACTTGAGAAAAGGGAGACCTATCAACAAGATGGCCTCCCCGTGATGGTGTTGAAGACATATGAACAATGGGCTCAGTATATGGATATGGGTAAGAATCCTCAAACAAAGATGGTGTTGAGGCAATGGGTTGCTAAGATGTTATCACCATACACACATTGGATGGACTAGGGGGTGTTATTACCTATGGAGGACCATATTGCATGCCAATAAATGAAAAATATTTAAATATTTCAAGACTAACATCAGAAAATGAATAAATGGTTTGATTCTCATCCACAAAGGGAAAAACATTGTCAACATTGAGTTGAGCTTTGGGATTATAGTAAGTAAGTTGATCAATGGTAGTGAACTTCCCTTCATGGGTAAATCTCATGGTACAAGAAAATTAATAGGAAACCACCTTTATCATGTACATATAAGTACATCCTAAGACGATATTTTAGTCCAATGGGGCATCTACAACCTCAATGTTAATAAGCACTTATTTACTAGCTAACTAGATGTCAACATTCTTATACAACCCTTCTGGTTGTGAGGACCTCCCATCATATGTATGACATGTAATCATAGATGGAACAAGCTCAAGAGATCCTAACTTCTTCCATAAATGAGCATACATAATGCATGTGGATACRCCCTCATCTATAATGCACCAATGAATATCAATGTTCTTAATAGTGATCGAAAGTTGGAAGGAAATAGAAGGGGGAAGACATGACTCAACTTTATCGATATAAAAAAACAAKCATTTGAAGGATTKATTGTKCCCAATGCARATAKAAAAGCCTTRCATTGTGTAGGATAATTCTAAAGGACTTCTGAAGATGACATAGCTATAGKAAATTRAGYTAGAACATCAACTATATTAGATTTATGGGAAGCTCATTTATGAGGGTTATGGGTATTCTAACGTAAAGGAACCTTTGACACCTTGGGGAGAATATTGATAGTAGGGTAGGGAATTTGTAAAGKTCCATTACTAGAAAATGGAGAATCATTTTATTTAGTAGGTKATRCTTCAAGGGGCRTGCCATAATGATAGGTTCGAGTTAACAAATCAATATCARTCGAGTTCATGTACAAAATTTGTAAAGTGCCATCTMYAAAAGGGTTGGAATTAGGAGGTTGAYYAGGAGGAATGGCTTCTATCATGAATCTGAATCCCCRTGTCAKAAAATGGTTACAAAACACAATTGGTTGTGATGATGAAGGTCGGGTGGTTTTGGGAACAAGTTGAGTTGGTTCTACATAAGCTCTATCAACCGACTCCTTCAAGTAAGAAACTTAGGTAGAAGTGGGCATTGATGGGTATAACGTCTGTAAACACCAAAAATAGAGCAAGGATAATTAGTTCAAGGTTGAGGGTTCTTTCTTATTTTTGGTTGGGAATCATTACCTTGACCTTTATTTGTAGTATTATTGTCACCTCCAATATTATTGGTTGTTAATTTTGTCTACCTTGATTCCCTTGGTTTGGGTGCTAGTCATTTTGTTTTCCCTTCCTCTTGTTATTATTCTTGTTGTTGTTGGTGGTGGTGGTGGTGGTGGTGGTGTTGTTGTTGTTGTTGTTGTTCAGGTTGTGGGGGTCAAGTAAATTCTATTGAATGTACACCTAAACTTGAAGAGGAGGCTCAAGTTGACCAACATTTACTAGGGGTTGAGGTACCATGACCGGAGGAATTAAAGGTGTTGGTGGAGGGTCAAGAAAAGGATAATATCGTTTCATGGATGCCCTGATACAAGAGAAACTAGTATAACTATGACCATGCACATGTTGGTGTGTAAGGGAAATTTAATAAGAGGTTTCATTTCCCACTTAAGATGTGGAATGAGGCATCTAGTGGAGGATTATAGTAATTGTAAGGAATCAAGGGATACCATAGAGGGGATGGGGGATAAGAATTACTTGTCAGGAAATGAGAGACACTTCCACACTAAACCTAGTAGAAGAGAAGAATAATTTAATCAAGAATGTAAATGGCACAACAATCACACAGTATGCAAAGATTTTACCCTGGAAACCCTTAACTGGGAAAACCAACATCCCTTGAGCGTTATGCTCTCTTGTTGTCTTATTCAATGTGAATAAAATTTTACATGTCTAACCTTGGTCCACACCTAAGACACAATGGACATCATACCCTCTTATCTATGCAAGAACAACCCTGTAGCCAATCTGGCTTACATATGCATGACCAACAACCTACATCTAAATATTTCTCTAAAGACTGGTTATCCTAGTATTCATCGATTACATTCATTAACCTACATTATTGCATTATACTTTATGGCCTTACGACACACCTATTTATAGGCTTTGAAACAGGAAAAAACCTAAATATTGGCACCCAAAAACGGTTACAGATCCATGCAGATCATTGGCTACAAATCCCGCAAATCTCAGGATTTTGTTATAGTCAACTCCAAGTCAGATTACCATTCGACTACCAATCGAATTTCATTTGATCTCTAGCCGGTCATCTCACACCCGCACTTTGACCTCTTGTTGGTTAAGTTTTCGTCGATATCTTCGACTTCGACTTTACCTATTCGACTACCTCGAACTTTGACTTGTTGTGCATCAACCTAGACCTTGATTGCTACCAATCCACCTTGACCTTCGATCGTCAGTTGATTCACCTCGACTAGACTTTTATTGCAAATAATATAATAACCCAAAATTCTCCCATTTGTTGTCTTATTTGCTGAAACGAGAGATTCTTGAACTTTCATTCATAGACCCAGGGTCATAATTCCCATTTCCTCTCTACACCAAGAGAACTTCACAACACTCACATACTTGGTCAATGAGTTTGATATGTTTTCCAACATGTTTACCTTCTCCAGTAGTACCTTGTTACTTTCCATTGTATCTCTTACAAAATGGTATTGTACATCAATGTGCTTAGTCTTTGAATGATAAGTAGGGTTCTTTGCTAGAAATATTGCACTTTGACTATCACAACTCACCTTCATAAGTCTCTTCTCAAACCTGATTCCTAAACACAACCTTGCAGCCATACCGCTTATTTACTTCCATGAGTGGCCGCCATGTATTCAAATTCTATTGTTGACAAGGCTACAATCGCATGTCGCTTACTCATCAAACATATTTCTCCACTGAACATCTTGAAGACATATACACTGGTATACCTTTGTCGATCCATATTTCTAGCCCAATCTGCATCGATAAATCCACGTACATTTAATTTACCATTTTCACCTCCAGGTCTTCCTTGGTAGCATATATCAGATTCCTTCATTCCACACAAATACCTAAATACTCTCTTGACAATTGTCAAGTTCTCCTTTCCAGGTGTCGACATTTACCTCCTCAACACTCCCACTGCATGGGAAATCTCTGGTCGAGTGCATACCATCACATACATTAGACTACCAACAACACTTGCATAGGGAACATGTGCCATGTCCTCTATTTTTTCTTATGTCTTTGGACACTATTCAACAATAATCTTTGCTCCCACGAGAATTGGCACCTTTACTAGTTTGCGATATTGCATGTTGAACTATTTCAGAAATGTTTCAATATACTTCTTCTGATTCAACCAAATATTTCTAGTGGCTCGACCTCTCTTAATCTCCATTCCCAGAATGAAGTTATTTTCACTGAGATCCTTCATGTAGAACTTGGAGGATAGTTTCTTCTTCACCTCCTTTATTGCATCCATGTTTTTTTCTAATCAACAACATGTCATCCACATACAAAGCTAAATATATGAAACTACCTTCTTCTCACAAATCCAAAACTAAGGATGTATGTGTCGAACTTATGGTACCACATCCTTGGCGATTGCCTTATACCATAAAGGGATATTTTCAGTTTGCACACAAATTCTTGCTTGCCCTTTACTACAAATCCTTCAGGTTGTTTCATGTAGATTTATTCTTCCAGGTCCCCATGTAGGAACGTTATCTTCACATAAATTTGTTTTATCTCCAGATTGAATGTTGTATCCAGATACATTAGTACTCTAATGGAAGTTAGTTTTGAAAGAGGGAAAAAATATCATCGAAGTCGACTCCCTCAAGTTGAGAATAACCTTTCACTACCAGTCAAGATTTGAAATTCTCGACTTGTCCTATGACAATCATCTTCTTCTTGAATACTCATTTTCTACCAATAGGCTTCCTTCCACTAGGTAACTTAACTAAATACCATGTCTCATTCTTGTGCAAGGATTACATCTCTTCGACCATGGTGTCCTTCCATAGTTTACCCTCTGTCAAGTCGACTGCATCACCCACTGACTTGGGCTCATCGTCGATGGAAGATAGCATGAATGCAGAATGCAAGTAGGGTGGACTATACCTTTTGAATGGTTTTCTTATTCTTTCTGACCTCCTTACCACTGGAGTTTGTTGTTCCACCTCTTCCTCACTTTCAGTCGACTCATATAAATCATCTTCTTCATTCCTCAGTTCAAACTACACCGTATCAGGATTATTCTTGGTCTGAAAAAATTATTCAAGCTAGAACTTACCTCAAAATTCTATGAAGACCACATATTGACTCCACACTATTAAACTTGAAGCAGGATCCTAGAGCTTATATCCTTTCATTCCTTATTTATATCCACTGAAAATACATTTGACTGCCTTCTTGTCTAGCTTGTTCCTCTTTTTCTTGGGAACATGCAAAAATGCATCACAACCAAATACTTTGAGATGTGCCACTAAAGGATTCTTACCCGACCATACCTCATGTGGATTCGTTTCAAATGGCATCAACGAAGGAGACATAGTTACTAGATATCTTGCAGTGTCGACTACCTCCACCCAGAATTCTTGTGAGATCCCAACACCATTGAGAATACTCCTTGCCTTATCCAACAACATTTTGATCATTCTCTCAACAACTCCATTTTGTTGTGGGGTATATGGTGTGTTATGTTGGCATGTTATGCCACATTTCTTACATAACTGATCAAATTATTTTTCACATAATTCACCACCGTTGTCAGTTCTCAACACTTCAATCCTTTTCTTTGTCTAGTTTTCCACATAAGATTTAAACTCCTTGAATATATCGAAAACCTATGATTTCTTCCTTAGGAAATATATCTATGTCTTCCTGGAAAAATAATCTATGAAGGAAACATAATACAGGGATCCACCAAGTGAAGGCACTGTAATCGGGCCAAACACATCACTATGAACCAGATCTAGAATCCTATGTGCCCTTGTCGCTCCATATGGGAACCTCACCTGACTTTATTTTCCATATATTAAATGTTCAAAAAATTTGACCTATAAACCACGTTCAGGAAACCATTCAACCATACCTTTGCTTTGCATAGCTCAAAGTTGTTTTTCTCCAATATGTCCCATCCTCTCATGCCATAGCTTGGTCTGGTTGATTTTATCATGTCTTGTCGAGTGGGTTTGAACCGAATTATCTCTATTCGATTCAAGTTGAGTTGCAGTTGAGTTGATTTCAGGAGAAATTATGTTGTTGCATCTATTCAAGTCGACATTCCCTAATATATTGTATAGGGTACCAATATGAACTCCTCTCATTAAGACCATCTCACCCCCAACAATTTTTCATGAATCCTTATGAAACAGATTATGCACACCTGCATCACTCATTTTGCTGACTGTTGAGATCAATTCCTTCTTCCAGAATTTCCCTCCCCTTCTCTATTTTCCCAACTCCTTTTGTCCATTTATTTTCCCTCTTCTATACTTACCCTAATTCCCCTTTTCTTTTTTCCCTTCTATTCTCCCTTTCTAGTTCTTATACTTAGTTATTTTTCCAAAACAACAGGTTCACGGGTTGGTAGACTCGCAGATCCTCATCTCCATCCACACTCTCACATCATGAGTCTGACCGACCGCCACATTATTCTATACTTAGTTGTTTCTATAGTCGCGGGTTCCCAGGTTGGAAATTTTCAAGTTTTCATATCCCATGTTCCATGACATACATTTTGTACCCAAAATATCTGTGATCTACATTTTGACCATTTGAATCCCCTAGATCCTAAGTATCTCATCTCTTCTATATTAAGTCCAGCCGACAGTTTTGCAACACTTATCCATTTATCAACCTTCTGCAATGGCGGGTTCGTAGGTTCTCGGGTTGGTGGGTTCACAAAAGTCCCAAAATGTTATTTTCCCTCGTCCATCCCCTCCACCTTCAAGTTTTTACCAATATGCATTTAGTATGCTTTAATGTTAATAACTCATCATGCAGATATCGTAAATATTGTCATTAATAGGTGAAGGGCTCGAGGATATTTCTCATTAAACCACATTAAATCATGATTTGTGGAATATTGTATTATATCTCTCAGGTGCTCATTTCAAATATTATCTGGATCAAAAGAACACTCTCGGCAACTTATGGTAGCAGCAGCTCGACAAAATTTATGTGGAGATACTTTGAACATTTTTGGACGAGAGGACCAGAACTTTCATTGGTCTAGAGCGTACTCTTATTATTCATCCCCTTCTGCTCAGAAGGAAGTAATTTAGACGTCCGGAATTGCTCTTGTAAGTTGTGTTCCTGAAGTTTTTGACTGCAAGGAACTAGTTTCATGGTGAATTGAGAATTATATACCAATTCAACGGATGATTCAACTCCAGGACCATTTTCCTGTCATTCTTTCGCCTCAAGTATTCCGTAAAATGTTCAAACTCCCAAAGCCGACACTCACCTTCAAAGATGAAGATTGTGGGGACTTCTTGAAAAAACATGACAACGGCCTATATATCTTACCTAAATTCTTGGAGAATCTCACGGCCATCCCTGAAGATATTACCATATTGCAGGTCATCCTTTTCAAAAACCCATTTCGGGAAATTTCCTGGTTATTTACTAGAGTTATGGGCCAAGAAAATACTACCATCATTTCCCGTATGATTATTTACATATTATATTTTATTGTCAAGGAGCAGGCCATTTTCGATTGGGGGAAGTTTATTTCCATTGAAATATCTTCCCAATTGTCTCGGTATAAAAAGGATAAGAAATTATTTATGTCTTCTTATTTGGTTTTTGTGATAGCGCATTGTTGTCAATTCCCTAAATTGTCTATATGCAAGAAGGTGAACTGTGAATTTCACCTTGTGACCTTTTTGTACCAAGCATTATAAAGGCACAATGATTACCTTCTTTTTTATGAAGTTTTCAACAAATTTGTCTCGGTTCTTAAAGAATTGTTGTTCGGAAAATATACTCCAAGAATATTCGCTCATGCTAGTAAATTCTTAGACAAAAAGGGGACTCTAGAGCAAATGGAAAATTACAATGTTATCAGGATTGTCGGTTCTAAGGAAAATCCTTCCTTTCTACCATGCCATATATCCGACAGAATGTTTGTTACAAAATTTGCAAGGCAACATAACTTTTGGCTGCACTTTTTTCATGAAAAATGAAAAAAGCAATTCATATCGTTGCCTTGGAAAGTTGGGATTTTGTATTCAGAAGTATGAACAAAATTGATGAATTTGCAAACCACTTCCACAAATTGAATCTCAAGTATGTCGAAAAGATCATAGGGTTTGAACCTAACAAAATATTTGTGGAACATATGTTAACAGTGGGTTTTAGCAATTCATTTATCCACATTGTTCTAGGAGAAGAAGAAGATAATCACGTCGGAAATCCTACCCACATTGTTGGCAACTTAGAGATGGTACTCAGTACAAATGAATTGTACAGATAGAGAGGAAAATATCCCAATGAGAAGATTTCCCAGTCCCCAACTATTAATCCTAAGACTACAACACCTCGGAGCAGTGCTCCTGTGGCCCACCCATCCCTCCAAGATAAATTGAAATCTCAAATAAACTTCCTCTGAGGAAGAAGAGGGATAATATTGTATAATATGAAGAAGAGCATCGCATCAAAAGTGACATAAATAGCTTCTCCCTCGAAGATATGGATCTCGAAGCTGACATTGAGAAAATGTTTCCTAACATTGATCATCCAGGAGGTGCGACCCACCAAAATCAGTCGTTGGAAATTATTGAGAATGAAATATTTGATGAAAGAATCATTTGTATTTCAGAGCGTTGTCTTCGACAACGAATATAAAAAATTAATTATTTGGAAGAGTGATGCGAAGAATAAAAGGGGGAAATCTCATTCAGAGGTTAACCTAAGAAATATGCGGCCTTCCCAAATTTGTAGAATTCATAAAGCAATTGGTGATTCATTGGACGATTCCATTGGTGGTCTCGAAGTGGAAAATATAAAGTTAAAGGAAAGGATTAAGGAACTTGAAGAGACTTTGATTCCTCTTCCACTCCTTGCCATCCCTTTGGCAATTTTCAGACCATCCACGCCCGCATCCAAAATAAAAGGATCCTCAAGCTTACTCACATCATCCAGGAGCTATGTGGACAATAATATCAAGAAAATAATGGCACTGATTATAGAAGCTTCGGAAATTTCAAAAAGAATTATTTATTTTGGCTCGAGGGTGCATGCCTTCCTTGAATATCTACAGGACGACCTAAAAAATGAAGAAGGTTTCTACCTTTATTTCATGGTACCCTTTGGTATTAAAGTTTCCAACATGTTAGAGATAAAGAGAGGAGAGGAGGACATTCCCTCTCCAAGTCGGATCAAGCAAATAAATTATTGCTGGAAAGAGAAAATAAAGAACTTGAACAACATCGTTCATGCGTGAAACCAAGCCATAACAAGGAGAGAAGAGATATTCAAAAGGATCACAGAGGTGGATCTATATGGAAGCACTAATGAGGTCCAATAACCCAAGTTTATCCTCAACTCGTTGTTCCTAACAAAACAACAATTCGATGAGAAAGTTGAGATTTTTAAAGGATTGTCAAATGAAAAATTCTATGGCTTAATTGAATATGATGAGAACGCCATAGATAACTGGCTAGTAGATTAATCTGTAAAAAATCAGAAAATTGAAGAAATATTACATGGCATTTCCATTGATCTTCGTGACTTGGAGAGTGAGTTGCTCAATATTAAAATCTCGCATGAAATCAACGTGTCATCTATGAAAAGTTACATCGAAGAATGGTTCAAGAAGGATATCGACAAACTGACAAATGAAGGGCAAGAAGCAATTGAGACGGTTCCTGTAATTGTTGATGAAAACAATAAAAGGACATCAGCAATCAAATGAACACACGAGTGACCATCATAGTAAGTTTACGTTGATCACATCTTGCCTTTCTTTATCAATTCCTTCATCCAGTTATTCCACCTCTTTCACTAGAAAGGTTTGATCAAAGACTAATAACTCATTTTTTCTTCTTACCAGGTCTTGTTGATTCTTCTACCACCCACCGCATTCTTTCTAAAATATTATTTCTTGTATTTATTTTCTTTATGGTCCGTGGGAGCCCCTATCCCAGTCTTTAATACAAACACATTTACAATTTCAAGAATATGTAACAGACTATATATTTTTGGAAATTTCAAGAGAACTACTTTGGGAACAATATTGATTCTTCTTTGTAACCCTGTTTTCATAATATAAAGTATTTGAGGTTGATACATCATTATCTTTATTTGATTTTCCCATGTATCCACTCTATGAAATTTCTCTTGTGCATGTGGATCATCTTCTTTTATTTTTTATGTGATCA